>JAAGNO010009094.1:0-14286 GCA_033439905.1 Ceryle rudis
GAGCAGCAAAACTACTGAAGGAAAAAAAAAAAGAGAAAGCTCTGTGTCCTTGGGGCACAGCCGTGGGAGGTGAGCCTGTGGTGGAATCAGCCCACGGCTGAAGGAACTGCAGTACAGACCTGGAAGGTGCCAGGGTTGGGCCCCGCAGCTAATGGGTTAGAGGGAGCTGGGCTGGCTGCTTGACCAGGCACCCCCCTGCTCACCAAAAAACAGTTTTAGCAGTGTACTGGAAAACAAGCAGAACCTCAATGTGACAAATGTGGAGAAAATCCTGAACTGAGCAGAGCGGTATCTGCCACAGCCGTTAACCTCTCGTGTGCCCGGGTCTGGCAGGGCAGGGCTGCCCTCCGGCCAGGGCACTGGGGCCCAGCTGAGCAGCTGCCTCTCTCCAGATGTGCTATTTACAATAAACATCTGACCAGGCTTTTACTAAATAAGCAAACGGTGTCAGGAAACCAAACTGTGCAGAAGTTCAGCTGCTGCCTGTGCCAACCGGCTCGGCTCTGTCCTGCCATCAGAAGATGCACAGCAGCCTGGTAATGAAAAATGCAGGATGTCGGCTGGTGTTTTCAACTAGAAACCTCCACCCTCTATCTGATGCAGGTGAAAGGGAGAGAAAAGGCATCAAGGTAAATAGGGTGGTTATCATCGCCTTGAAAAGTGAGTGTAGAGGTGGTGGGGCCCTTCATTCGGAACAGCCGGCGCCCGAACGACTCCAGGCAGACATGTTTGAAAATTTCACTTTATTTCTCTGTCTGTTATAAAAGCAGGGTTTTGTTCTGTACATCTCTGTTAAGTGTCCAGACTCGGTACATCTTGGTTTTGTTTTCACAGTATCTCTGCAAGCCCAAGGACGATTCTTATTGCTGCGCCGGGACCCAGGGCAGGAGGGACGGGGGTGTCAAGGCTCAGGCAGCCCTCGCCTCACCCCCTTGCTGCTGGACCCAGCCTCGCTCCCTACCATACTGGCTCAGCAGGTTGAACACTCCCCCACACCCCCAACTCCGCTTAATTATCTTTACTGACTTTCAGAGGAGCTGCTCCTCCATCGCCACGCTCATCTTGGCATCAAGGGTAGGAAACGAGAACCAAGCGGTCCATGAGACTGCTCAGTGTGTTGACCCAGCTCGACAGCGTCCCCCTGCCCTGCGGCTTCCCACCCTGGACCACTACAGGATTCTGACGGGGATGCTCCGGCCACGCTCTCAGCTCCTGTGGTGACTTGGGGCCATAAAGAGCTGAGCATCACCGAGGGGGAAGGTGAGGCAGAGACAAGCTCGTGTACATCAGTATCCCATGCCAGTGCCCCAGCACCTTCCCAGTGTATGCTTTGTGCACTCCTGCTTCTGCATAAACCTGCCAGAGGAGGAGCTTTATTTACCTTGGCTTATTTACCACCTTACTGGGTGCAAGATGCCCCAGTTCCCCTGACATTTAAGTCCCCATTGGGGCGCTGCCTATCCCCGTTCTAACCATATGGCCATTCAGCAGCTGTATCGATAGCGACGTCTATAGCACCTGTTCCTTCCAGCCACCGTTCCTTTTAAGAGTCGATCTGCCCCCGTCAGTTTTGTAACGAAGCAGCACTGGAAAAACATCACTTTTAATCGCAACGCGTGGAATCTCAAAAGAGGCAGCATCGCTTTTCTACGCCGTTGTCTGGTGACGCGAATGGAAGTGGAGGGGCACGTTTCAACCTAGGCACGGGATAAAGGCATTCTTTGGGAAGGGAGAAGTCCATGCAAAGCCGACCCCAACGTGACGTTTGAATTTTGTATTTACTGCTTAGCTGGATCTGTTCAGTGCAACAGGGCGAATTAGCCAGGAAGTTACTATCAAATCGCATGGATGCATCCAGTCCGCCAGGTAGAGGGAGTAGGAGGAATCTGATTTACTTAATGCACTGGGAGACTAAGTCCAACACAAAGCTAAGTGGAAAAGGACGTAGGTGTTCCCTGAATGTGGTTTTTGGTGACTGAGAAGAAATCTTTCCTTGGAATTCCTTCGTGCAGCTAATTAAGACAACTGGGTCCCATTTCTTCGACCCATGCTGACATCAGTGAGAACTGTAAGTACTCAGCACCTGGAGACAAAGTGAATACCAGACAAAAATACCCCTTCTGCTCCCACCTGCAGGACTGCCCAGAAGTGCAGGAGCTGAGGGATGTGCAGGCGTCATCAGCTATTCACCCACAGCTCACAGTTTGTCCTCTTCTGCATGTATTGCCTAGGAGAAAAAACAGACAAGTCCCAAATGGCTGTGCCAGTAGAGCTGGAGTTACGATCTGAAGCCATGTAAGAAAATGGAGTTTAATACAGAGAGTGACTGTGCAAGTCAGAGTCTCCCCAGCTTCATCCTCTGCAGTCCCAAAGCCTAGATTCAGGCGACCTTTGGCTCGTGGATTTGGGTTTGATCCAGTCCGTTTGTTTGCAAGCTGCTTGTAATGCTGGATTTCCTACCTCAGAGATCTGCCCGTTAGAGAGAGCAGCTCCGTGGCTGAGCATCTCTGAAAAGTGGTGCACAGAGGAGGGTGGGCTCCCCTGGGAGTGGGGCCACAGTTGCAGGGACCTGGGATCCTTGTTTGCTGGTTTGAGACTGTCATGGTGGGGGGCATATCTCCTGGGCTTGCTTTCCCTGGGCAGGTGGTGATGTTGAACCTGTTGCAGAAGTAGATGGTGTGGCTTTAGAGAAGTGAGGAAGGAGAATTTCTTGCTGGTAACATCCTGTGTGGAAGATGAAGGTGGCAATAGCAGCTAATTGGTGCCTCTCCAAGGGGAGAGCCTTTTGAGCAGCGTGTGTGTGGTTCTGAGACCTGTTCAGACCAGCTCAGCAGGGCCAGGCTTGTAGCTGGCACGCTGAGCTCTCTTCAGTCATAGTTCTTGAGGCAGATTGTTAATAAGAGGAAGAAATGTTATCTAGGGGAAGGAGCTGCAGAGGGAAGAAGTGATCTGCCTCAAGCCACGTGCTGGAGCAAGAGAGCAGATCCTCTGCTCCCCCTCCAGGGCCCTGTCCTCTAGATGCCACCTCTACAGCAGAACTTCCTCCCATTCAAATGGCTCCTTCGTGCGAGCATCTGGTTATCTCTGAAGCCATCTGGACAAGGCCTTTATCAAAACCTACAGGTTCCACCTCTTGCTCCAAGTGCACCTTACTCACTGGAGGATCTACACCTCAGACTCGGGTGTTGCTCTGCCTGCACCTTCTCATGTGTTACCCTTTGCTACATAGATGTTTGTGCCATAACCAGACAGGTACAGAATCACCCGTGGTCCTGTCCGTATCCCATTCCTGACCGTTGTGTAGATCACAAGGTCATTTGGAAGAAAATTATCTACTAAGCCCAAAGTGATTTGTTATCATAGGAGGAGAAGTTTTTCATAGCGCTTGCTTCTGGTGTTTGGTAGGAATGGGTGCTTGTTATTTTCAGATGTGGCTGTTCCTGAATTATGGATATTGCTGGGTAGACTCAGTAGATAAAATCTGCCCTCGCTTACACCCATGCATCTCCAATGACTTCAGAAGGATCCTTTTTATATCCTGCTCTTCTTACAGCACCGTCATTTGGATTTCATGGGAAAACGGGGCATCAGAGCTTCACCCAACAACAGCCCCTGCACGAGCCGCCGGCTCTTACAGCACAAGAAGGTGAGACCGTGAGCCAGCTGGGCAAACATCTGCGTGTCCTAAAGACAAACCCAGTGGGACATCTCCCCCTCTTGATTTATATTGACTCCCAGGGCCACAATTCCAGCTGTGAGATCATCCCCCATTAAAATGCTAACGGGAGACTGAGAACACCAGTGTAAGCAGTGCAAGCTCGCTTGCTACCCGTTCTGCGAAGCAGGGAGATGGCCTAGTAGCTCCCACTCCAGACATCCTACAGCAGGTTTGTTATTTGCATTGCTTTGAAACTGAGATTATTTCCATGCTTCCTTACTCCGGGTTTTAAAACCAAGATTTTCTTTTTTAATCACACTTCTTCCAACTTCATGCTCATTTCATCCATCAGCCCATGACACACTGACAATCTATTCCTTGTTCCAAAACTTTCTCTCAAAAATTCTGTGGAAAGGACATTCTGCCTGGTGGTGGTTTTTGTTGTTGTTTTGTTTTGTTTTGTTTTCAAAGATAGCTTTAAGGCAAAAGTTTGGCAATGCAAAGCAAAGTCTACATAAGGCCGCATGACTTAGATTTGCAACTCAGAACCTTACAGCTTAAAAAACCAAAAATCCTTTTCTTAAACAGTCAACTTTTTGCTCCAGGAACTTGTTTCATTCTCCACCAAAAATCAAAAAGAAAAAAAAAAAAAAAAAAAAGACTCTTCCAATCCCAAATAAAATGTTATTATTGTTCTGGGTAGTCTGGACAAGCTAATGAGACTGAAGTTCAAACAGTAACTAAAGTAGGGAAGAAAACCAAAAAGCTATATGGGTAGACATCAGTGTTAGCTTCTTCCCTTAGGAATCCAGTGATGAGACAGACCCCAGTCAAAGGTCTCCTCTTTAGCTTTAGCACAGTGAAATCCGTCCCAATGGGAGAAGGTAGAATGGTTGCATTTGTTGAATGACTAGAAAGTGCATTTTGATCTTGCTCAGATTATATGTGTGTATTCTAATACCTAAGTGGTTGTTTTGCTTCGGGTTGGTTTTGTTGGTGTTTTTTCTCTCCCTTTTGGTGCCGGGACGCCAGGTTTGTATTATCGATGTTTTGGAGGTATCACCACAAGTGGTGGTCCATCCTTTGGCCTCCACATGAGTACCTGAGCATCATTGGCATTGGGTTTGACAAGGGCACTGGGTGGTATTGGCTCATTCTTGCTAAGGACCTGGGGCTGCTCTTGAGCAGAGGGCTCCTGCAGCTTGGCACGCTGCCCCAAGGGTCTGCTGGGATTCACCTCAATGCCCAGCCTCATGCGCCATTTGATAGTCTGCAAGGTCACCATCTCGTTGGTAGCCGTGTTGGTTGCAACCAGCCAGGTGGTGAAGCTTTGATCCCGGTGAATGCTCGTGAGTTTGGCCACGTTGCTCTCGCTGACGGGCACCGCCCACGTTACACTCGGGTAGAAGTTGTCATTCATGCTGATGTTGAACTTGGACTCCTTCTTTGTAGGACCCACGATGGTGCAGGTTTCTGTCGTGTTTCCATACCAGGGATAGTTCACTCCATCTGAGTCACTGATGGCCTGGATTTTGCCGTCCAGTAGATCTGGAAGCTCCCAACTTGACCTGCCATAATCAACAAGAAATTATGGATAATGCATTAATTAATCAGTTTAGAAATATGCTGGACTTCAAGGAAGGAGAGGAAGGAGTTGTGACCACATTCCCCCTTTAGCTCTCACTGGAATTTGTGCCCTTCACACCATCCTGCCGCATAGAGCTCATCCCTGACATTAAACTGTCTGCAAATTTCTAGGACTGATCATGAGAGCCTGTCCTGCTGTTACAGACCACTGAGGAGTCGTCTCCCTGCAGGGCCAGGTCCTTCCTCGCAGGGACCGGTGGATACCTGGAGCGGCTCAAAATATTTTGGTGTTTACATAAGGCTGCAAAGGGTAAGTGCTCAGGAAATCTCCAGTGCTGGAGAACATCCAGTGTTGCAGGTATCTTCTTTCAGCTCCTTGGCTGTCTGGGCACAGCTGAACACCAGGACTCGCTCCAGCACCGCGTTCAGGATCTCAGCTCCTGCGCCGGTGAGAGCAGCGCTCAGCGCCAGAGTTTCTTTCCCTCAATTGCACAAAATCTCTTGTGTCAGCAGAAGAACAAGGCAAGCTTAGAGCCAGCCCTGGGGGTGAGGTGACAGAAGACCTAAGTGGCGGAAAGAAGATCAAGGACTCAACTGGACCATAGAGGTTCCCATCACCCCATTCTATGTTTTCTTTTCAGTCCCTACCTGCAAAGCCTCCTTTTCTCTCTGGACAAGCCACCCTCCTTCCCCAGTGCGTGCCTGGTGCTCGAAGTGTAACCCATCCTTCTCCAGCCCGAGGAAGGACCCAGTTCAAAGGCTGCACACCAGGCTCCAGGCTGGGGATGGTGTTACAGTAATCAGAGAAACTGAGGTCAGCCAGCTTGTAAAACTGCCTGAGCCGGTCGTCTGTGTGCTGCGCTTGCAAGACTGACAGAAAGGTCAGTGTTTCTAGCAGGAAAGTAAGTGAAAACGCTCCTCTGTTGCCTTGTAAAGCTGATGCACAAACTTGGATCTATTCACTTCCAATTTAATTTTTAGGATTAGATTTGTCAATAGAAGCAAACTACTGGAAAAGTGTCAGAAAAAGGGTTAGATACTTGCAGGGTAAAGGCACTAAGATGCCATAACCAAGGACTGGGTGTTCAGCCCATACCAGGTATTTTAAGGACATTCTTTTAAAAACCAGGCTGGTAGAGGTGCCTCTAATGTACCTTCTCTTCCTGCTTGTGAATCAGCCCTCCCTGCCACCCACAGATGACGTCCCTGTGGCCAAAGGGGTTGCGTGGCAGTAGCAGCAGCTCCCAGCATGGCACTTGCACTTGACCCCAGCGTGGAACTGGGACAAGCACCAGCCCCAAAGCTCTGCGGCTCCCTGCTGCGGGCTGTGCCACGGGACACAGTTTATCTTTGGAGGGAGGCAGAGGGGACATGGCTGGGGCTTGTCAGGGTGACTGTCCCAACCTTTCATAGGACTGGTGCTGGGGCTTAACATAGCCCCTTGGCCAAGGCGGGGGCTGCAGGTGGAGGGGACACCTTGGGCCTGGCCAGCTCTGATGCAGCTTTGGGATGAGCTGCTCCTCTCCACTGGCCGGGACTAATGTGACCATCTCCCAGAGCTGTTCTGACTGTTAATTAGCTAATGACCGTGAAGTACCTCCATGTTTGTAATCACTGGATCGTTCAGCAGTTAGCTGTAAATGTCTGGCTGTAGCTAGAAGATACCAGGAAGGATTTAAAGCTCTCATTTATCTTTTTTTTCACGCGAGCAGGGGTCCTAGCAAAAATCTCCCAGTGCCATGGCAGGTGTAGGGCGAAGGGCTGCACCGTGCAAGAGGCAGCTGGTCTGCAGGTCAGACCCAGGAGGTTAAGGGCAAGGCAGGACACGGGCTGCTGCAGGGGATGCGGGGATGCTATGAGCAGCAGGACAGGGGTTAGCAGCAGCCGGGGGTTATGCAAGCACGACATCTCCCTGTGCAGATTTACAGGCTGCTGTCAGCTCCAGCGCGGTGGCTGCAGCAATCCTCTCCTTGAGCCCATAGCCAGCAGGCAGAGGGAGTCCTTGCCCTGGAAGAAAATTCTGAGCGAAGGCAGCCAAAAGGAGATCCATGAGCAGTCCTCCTGCTACGACCCCCATTCACTGGAGAGATGGTTGTACGCTCTGCTCTCTAAAATGGAGCTATACTGGGTCACTGTCCCCCCTGCTCTTCAGGGAGAGCTGAGAAGGGAAAGGCTCCAGGGATGTTGGATGAACTCAGCCCATGGCGGGTGGATGAGCTCGGTCGTGCAGCCCCCACCTCCTCCCTGCCGCACAGCCCGGCTCAGAAACACCATCTCCAGGCTCTTTCTCTCCCTTTCAGCAGATGGTTTTGGATTACTCTCTTTTCAGACGGTGGCCGGTACTCAGCTTGGCTGTCACCGGGGGATGAGCTGCGATAATTTCCCAGAGGTTTACCCCAGGACAGGCAAGGTGCTACGATGCAGCCACAGCTGCTCTTGTGGGGAGGGAGGTGCCAAACTGGGACCTGAGGTACTACGAGAGGCTGATAACCCTCCTGGGCTGCTCCAGCCTACTCAGATCAGAGGCTGGTGGGCGACAGCAGGAGAATCAGGTCAAGTAAGCTCAGAAACTGCAGGTCAACTAAATTCTGCTTGTCCCTGTCTTCATTCCCAGTAGATGTATCTGACTCCAGACCAGTACAGAATTGCAGGACCTTCTCAGAATGTGCCCAGGGTTTAAATGAGAGCAAAAAGGTGGAGCTGTGCCAGGGCCTGGGCAGGTTACTGAAGGCAGGATGCTGCCGGCAGAGCCTGAGAAACCCCACCGCAGAGCCGAGCGTGCTCATGAGCAGCGTGGCCGTGCTCAGGGTAGCTCAGAAGTGCACCCTGCTAAAGAAAAGGCGTGGGCAGGAATGGGGAAGAGGAAACTGGCCTGTGTCTCTTTGTGGGGCACACTGTGCCTAATGCGAGTGTGGTTAACCCTGGGGTTTCAAAATCATCATGCTTTATCTGCTCAGCTTAGTAACAAGAAGAAAAATGAGGCCTTATGATGATCCCATGACTGGAGCGAAAGCAGAGGCTGCGTGAGGGTTGCTGAGGCTGGTGGCTGCCTCTTCCCTGCTGCTACAGCAAAGCCAGCTGGGTTGGGTGCCTTTGCTTGCCCAGTACGTCCACATTAAGCAATATGCCAACAACTGGCCTTTTGGATGATTTTGGAAAGAACGCTGTGGAATAATCTTTGGCTGCATCAGCATCTTTCTGCGTGGTGTTGAGCCAAGGGAAGACCAGAAAGTGCCCAGTAAACATTTTGCTGATGATAGCAGGAAAGAGGCATGAAAAGAAACCAACCTCTCTGGTTTCATGAATTCACTATAGCTGATCAGCTCCAAAATCAGTAGATTCTGGCTTCTAATACTGACAAGCCTGTTTCTGCCACTTCTGAAATCTTCAGAGTCAGCAAGAGCAACACCAGGGACTGGAACCACCAACAAAACTCTCTTAACCAACGTCTTCTTACTACCAGGGGCAGGAACTTTGAGCTATTTCTTGCAGTAGGACTGTAGCCCTGCTGCTGACAGCCAGGCAGTTTTATGCAGGTTTTAGCCTCCTAGTCCTTATTCCGATGCCTTTCTCCCTATCCTGTCAAACGAAATGAAGCCCCCAGCTTAGCTTGAGCCCTCCAGATGGCTGTTCCACAGCACACAACGAAGCAATCGCTGCAGGGGGCTGTGCAGCCACAGCAAAGCCAAGCACGGCAGCACCCAGCAGTGCCGTGGGTCTGTTCCGTTCACTTTTTCAGCCAGGGAGCAGGCACCAGTGCACCCTCAGCCCCAATTCCTTAAAGCCAGCTCGTAATTAGTGGCAGGTCAGTAGGACTTGGATCCCCTTGTGCTTTCCAGCACCCTTCCACTCCACTCGCTCCCTATAGCAGAGCAGCCCCGCTCAGACTCTGGCTGTGCTCGGTGCAGGTACCAGTGTAATGTGTGGGGACAGTGAAAAAGCTGTCTTGGGTATTTCACATCCCTGCTCCTACCTGCCTCCCTCCCTCCACCGCTGTGCCTGCGACTGGTTAAAAGGAAGAAAACCTGATATTCAGAGCTGCTTAATTTTAAATTGTCCTTTACAATGCCTCTCTCGCCTACTCCGGCACGTCAAGCAATTCAAGCCAGGGTTATAGTGAAGAACAGGAAGGAAATTTAATCTGTTGTTCCCCAGCTGTCGGAGCCATGCTGCTGTGGTCCTTCTTCCCCCCCCTCCCCCCCATTCCTCCAGCTGCATGTTCCGGCCTCGTCTCTTGAACCAGCAGTGATGTTTGATGCACATGGGAGTAAAACAAGCAGAAAACTAGCATTAAGGGACAAATTTCTGCTGGTTTAGCTGAGCAGGCTCAAGTCAGCCTGGACAGCCTATTTACCTGGGCTAAGGTGGGTGCTTACAGCATGAGCAAGGGCCAGGAGCCCTTGCTGCAAGAGCAGCGAAGCCTTTTCCTCTAAACCCCCAGAGGGGTAAATTCCCATGGTGAGTCTGGTTTTGACTGTGTTTTCCCTCCTGAGGACTGGGGGTTTATTCCCTTGACATATTGATTTCTCGAGTTCATTGTGTCTCTGCTGCAGGGCACAGAAGATTTAATCTCACAAGAGATGCCCCGTAAGGTAAAGCGTGGATGTAATGCTGCCCAGGTGCCCCACTGGCTTCTCCAGGGGAGAAGCAGCTCCCTGAAACATCTCCAGATTCTTGGCTGATCATATCGAATTCCAATTTTATTTATCTCTCTTTTTTGCATATCTCCATCTGCACCGCTTCTCGCACATCTCCATGGAGATGAAGAAACAAGGCTGGCTAATGCCACTCCGGCATCGCCCAGCCGCTGACAGGGATCCCACCAGGTGCTGCACGACAGGGCACAGAAACCAGCACCCACCTCATGAGATCCCAGCAAGCACCTGGACCAGCTTCTCCTGCACAGGTCAGAGCTCTAAGGCCTGATTGTGATGCCTCCCACTGCACAGCAGCACCCTTCCCTAAGGGTACACAGTAAAACCTTGCTCGGGGGGAGCAGAAATACCAGTCATGGGGTCAAAGAGGAGTTTGCCCCAGTTTTGCGTGGAGGGGGGTCAGAGACCATGTCCATATCCTCATGCTGGGGGTTTTCATGTTCCCAGCCGCATCTACTGACTTGTAAATCAAATAATACCAGTGTTTATGTGTTATCTGAGCCTCAATTATTTTCCTTTATGTTTAAAACTGCTGCATTTACCCCCAAAATTGTCAGTGCTGCTTTAAATGAGTGTGTCAAAATGATCCCCCCCGTAGCAAGCATCCCTATAGGAGCGCTATGCACAGCTCCATCTGCTCCAGTATTTCTCAGCTGTTTCCATCCTCACGCCCAGCTTATACACAGCTAACAACTCCAGAGCATGGAAGGGAAAAATTAATCCAAAGCCTGCTGTAAGTATCGATGCTCTGGGTGACCGACTGATTTTTTTGATTATTTGGAATTTTCTGTTTGCCTGTCACCCCAGCAATTAATAAAAATGCACATTCCAGTAGTCTCACTTCATCGTGGAAAGTTGGGACAAATACTCTGCTGGCATAAATCAATGCAGCTCGGTGGAGGTCAGGGGGATTATGTTGAATTACACCAGCTAAAGGCTTGGCCCATCCTTTCAGAGAGGTTTGTGTCCTGTCTCTCTCTCTCTCTCTCTAAAGGTCTTCCAAGAGTGTGTTTCAATGGCACTGAGAGAGGCCTTTCCTCCCAAACGCCTTTATTTATAGCTTTCAGATGGCGACAGGTCTATAGAAAGAGAGCAGAGGAGCAGAGCAATTCCTACTTATGTTTGGATAACTTTTTTTTTTTTTTTTTTTTTTAATATATCAGTTAAATGTCAATGAACCTCCTAGGGAGAAATCCCCGTTCCCACGATTTTCTGGCTAACAGCTCTCCTACATAGGTGCAGTGTTTAACCCTGACTACCTGTTTACAGCACTTAGCTAGCAGAGACAACTTTTTTTTTTTGTCTCTTAACATTCCAGCAAGGGAAGAACTGTACCAAACCCTCATTTCTACCATAGGGAAACTCAGGTGCAGAGAAATAAAAGGCCATGTTGAGGTTTGCAGCCCACAGCAGCACTGGCAGAACAGCTCTCTGCCCAGTCCTCTTTATGTGAGCTGTATTTACATACAGTGGGTTTTTCTGTTTTCTTTTGCAGCTGGTCACTAAAGACAGGATTTCTAAATGAGCCTGAGAATTACACATGCAAATCCCAAAGGCGTGGAATTGGGAACATCTGAGCAACAAATTGTCCTTGCTAAAGATGCTGTTGGAGCCAAAAAGCCTACAGATTTCAGGCCTGTTGTAAGTACTTTTAAAATCAAGATAAGCTGGTCTTCTCTCTTGCTAAGCCTCACTGCTGGAGTTTGCCAGGTGCTAGTTTGCTTCTGAAGGCACTTTCTGCTTGAGCAGAGAGGGGATGTGGGGACAGGAGAGAGGGGGACAGTCTGTCACGGCTGCTCCTTGACATGTCCTTCCTTCTGCTCCACATCTTACAACGCATATTCACTTTATGCTGAACCCATGTCCTCAGTGGGGCTTCCAGGCAGAAGGGAGAGAAGGGCCAGAGTGTGCGTGCAGATGTTCAGGCCATCAGGAAGGCACTGCTTAAATCAGTTTGTCCTGCTCTCCAGCCCTAATCCGTGTTCCTGACCTCCCTCAGCCCTCCTCATTCACCAGTTTTTAAGCCACCCAGAATGACCCCTGGGGGGACTGAGCCAGCATCCCCCTGGCACAGGGTGCCCAAGATGAGCAGGCAGGAGGGTTGCATAGACCTGACCTTCCCATCCTTTCTCCCTTGCCCCAGAGACTGAGCAGCATCAGCACCTCCAGCCACTAAACCATCTGCCAGCACTGGGCTCTGTGGTCGGGTTTTGTCCCTGTGGCTGGACAGACTGATCTCTGCTGCACCAGGAGGCTGCGCCCGGTGCTGCTCAGCACCGTGAGTTGCAGAATTGCGGTTCTGTGCAGGCGTCTGGAGATCGGGTGCTGTTGCTGATTTAACTATGGGCCAAAGCCTGCAACAGCATTTGAACAAACTGGTGGGGAACCACGGAGAGATGACTTTTCTCAGTAGGGAGGTGGCATTTTAATTTGACTCATTCCTGCCTCACTATGACTGTCTGACCAGAAGCACAGGGTTTTTGGTGTGCAAATAGCCTTGGTGTGCAAACAGCCCCTAAATTCCCCCTACCTTACATATATACCTATATATTCTCCCTCTTACATTACCCAAAAGGAGGGTAATGTGAAATTTTCACCCTGTCCCAAGGTGGTGCAAAGGGTTTAACTATCAGTGGGTTAAATCCATCTTGTTCTTTCCCTGTGGGCTGCCTGCTACCATGGGCAAAGCAAGCAGGATTCCTCCTGTGACGTTAAGTGTGCTCTCAGGGCTGGTGGGCCGGCGAGCTGACAGCCGTGGCCCACTGCAGCAGCGGTACGGCACGCTGGGGACGGCACCATGCTACAAGTGTCAGCCCTCAGGTTTCCCTGGGGTTCATCAATGTGCAATTTACCCCGTAAGGGATGGGGAGGGATGTAGATAAGCGGAGTTGCTGGTCAGGGGACCCTCTCATATCAAACATACAGCACAAGAGAGGCGCCTGTCATAGCAGGGCTGATAGGAGGTTTCAGGATCTCCAGTGCTACACAAAAGCTGCTGTGAAATACAGTACTGCTTTTGGGTTCCTAATAGAACAAGTGGGGTTTGGTGAGGGCTCGGGCACGTTCCCATTAGGAGAAGAATACCCACTCCAGTAAAAGGCCAGGGACAAGCTCTCCGGTATTTTAAACCCATGAGAAAGTCTTGTTAAGTTTCAGAAGAGCTGGCTTTTAAAATCAAACCAACTGGATTATAATTTGGGGCTTAATCCAGTATTTCCCAGCCAGGCCACAGTCCTCCAGCTCTTTCTTCCCACTAGGCAAATGCACCCGCACACGCTCTTGGAACTACTTACATTCCCTGTTCCCCGTAGTGATTGTAAAATTCCATGTGGCTGCAAGCCTGGATCCAGCCCACGATCCAGGTCTCCTTCTTGGGAAGAGGGGGCACCAACACTTGCGCAGAGGCTCGGAAGTGAGGGGTCCGGTAGCGCAGGACCACGCTGGAGGACTCGTCAATGCTGGTGGGAATGGGATCGATGGAGGCTTTGACTTCAATCACTGAAATACTTTCCCGGAAAACTTTGGATTTGCAGCTAATACTCTGAATACAGCCCATGGCATACCCCGAGTACAGTCCGACACAGCTCCTAGGGTACTCCAGCAATCCTGGGGAATATTAGGCATTGAAATTATCTGGTGCTAGATCAATTACAGATCTTCTTGGTTTGTAATCTCAAAACTGATATCCATAGGATAGAAAATTCATCACGTAAAGCCTTAATTTCAGTATCTGTCTTACAAGTACGGCTCCTATTTTTTGAGGTTAGCTGCACTTCAGAAGCAAAAGGTCCTTTAAAATTTTTTTTCCCCTTCTAATGACCCATTAAATCTCTTGCTCAGTCTTTGGGTAAAAAAAAAAAAAAAAAAGAAAGGTCTCTTGAGTTCAATAAATAACGGTGGTGTTCTTTGCCGATATATTTAGTCCTTCCTTTCCTCATATGCAGTCTGTCATTCACCGTCAAACATAGGACTAGCCAGTATTTCCCTTTATTCTTTGGATGAAAAGCAGAATGTTGATAGACACATCTATATAAATAATGAAATAGTTTTTAGCCCCAGCTTGTCACAACCGGTGTGGATTTCCACTTCCTGACTTGCAGTTGTTCATAACTTCCTTTCGCACAAAATTACAATAATAACAGAAAGAAACGACGGGTGGAAAATGCAAAAAGTAGCCAGATCTCCGATTTTGGAGGCTCCTCCGCCAGCGCTGTCAGGGCTTCGGGGATTGAGCTTTTTTTTTTTTCTTCTTTTTCTTTTCCTTAGAAATAGCCGAAACCATACGGAATAAATCGAGGTCCTGGTAAGGTGCTCACATCATTTTGTGGCTAAGATTTTCTTTGAGATATCTAGGTAATAGGAAAGTTATTTAAAATATCTTCTAGC
>JAAGNO010009095.1:0-34533 GCA_033439905.1 Ceryle rudis
AAATCACTTCATGAACAGTGAAGATATTTAAAAAAATATATATTTTTTTTTAATATATACCTTGGTAAAAGCATAAACCCTAAAGTTCAACTAAGCATATTGCCAGGAGACTCAAACTATAGGTATCAGGAGTGCTAAATACTATTACTTCAATGTTTGTACTAAATAGAAATTTTTACTCTTACACCATACTTTCAGTTTTCTTAAAAGCTAGCTCTGCTTTTTAAAGGTCCTTCCCCCCTTCCTCTCTTTCTCTCTCTCTTTCTTTCTTCTTCCCTTCCTTCCTTCTGTACCTTCAAAATGTCCTTTTTCTGTTATCTTCTAATTATTAGTAATTTTTGACTAAGTTAATTGACAGTGGTAACAGGTTTTCTTACATGGGATTCATCATCCTTTGTATAGGTAAAACCACAGTTTCAGGAAATCTTAAGACTGTCTGAGGAAAACATAGGTAAGTAACTTTTTCTGAAATTAATCTTAACCTCAACTGGAAAAAAACTCTCTCAGTCTCTTGTTCAAATAACATTTCCAGAATGCAGTTCTTAAGTTTGTCATCTTTCTGAAATGTTAAAAATCTAATCTTACTCCAAACGGGCCACTCTGAAATTGTAGATTGTGTGTGTGTGTGTAAAGTACAACTAAAATCTCAAATCCAGCTAGTATTTGAGCATTATTTTTACATGTATGTGTGTGTGTATGCATATGTATTTTTAAAATACAGGTAGTTATATAAGGTAGGCGTATATCTGTGTATTGTAAGTATTATATATATGCACCTTTTTATATATACATGAAGAATGTATATACATATATATTACACACCCACATATATATAAAAAACCTGAATTCCTCACTGTCTCTCATTAGATTCCACAGCAGGTAATGGAGTGCTAACAAAAGCCACAGTTCCCATCTATGCAACAGGGGTCCTTACATGTTATATTCAGGTAGGTTTGTTTTCCCGTTTCTTTGTTAAGTGTATAATAATATGTAAAATTTATTCTACCAAAAAGCCCTAACTGTTTCCTTTGAAAAAGTTACAGTGCTCTTGTGCTTTGAACATAGGTAGATAAGTGGGCAGCTGTAAACACACTTAAAAGCAAAGTTTTCTAATCAGGTTGTCTGCTCTATTTTGATGACAGTTATCGGTGTTAAAACTTGATTTCAGTAAATATTGAAATGACATCTGGCATCTTTACCACTGCTAACTCTCAGACACTGACAGCTGCCATGTGCCTTTATCAAAAATATTTTCCTTAAATGAGTTCCTGGACATTTAACTGTAACATAAATTTTATGTAAACATAATTTAGAAAAATTTACTGGAACAGAGAAGCAGATAAGTCACTGTTCTGGGCATAGTTGGAGCCTTACAATTTTAGTGTTACCTAGTACTAAAATAAATACTCCATAAATAATACTACCCAATCCTCCAGTAACCAGAAATTACGGACTGGCATATACCTAGCGTACAGGAAAATATCAACACTTCATCATCTCGCAAATGTTTAGTGGATTGTGAGCATCTTAAACTGTCAGGAGCCACGGAAGTGTTTAAGTAGTCTTCTCAGAAATGATTTTAGTAGAACAATTTGGTTAACTTATGGTTGAGTATTTGCTTAGTTGATGAAATACAGAAATGCAGTCCCGTCTTGTGTTTGCTTTGAAAGGTTCTTGCTCTTAAACCACATTTTTGGAGTTCCTAAGTTTGTTCTCATGCATAGCTTGTCTCTTTCATAGTTGTAGGTCATGACAACTGCAGCAATACTTCTATTACTTTCAACACTGTACACTCTTATTTCAGGAAGAAGACCGCAAGCTGTTAGTTGGATTCTTAGAAGATGTAATGACCATGCTTTCACTATCTCATGCTCCTCTTGATAGCCTGAAAGCTTCCTTTGTGGAATTGGGGTAAAGAATATACTGTGGAGTTGTGTAAATCTAAATGTATTAGAAGGTTTTATTAAAAGCTGCTAATCTGACTAATTCTAATACCTGATACTTTGAGTGAATAAAGGGTATACTTGCTTTTTTTTTTCCTTGAGGTTTCACAAAATGAAAACTTTTAATCTCTAGCTTCAAAATGTGTTGTGGTAAAAAAAAAAATGAAAGTGTAAAGACGAAACTAAAACCAAAAAATCCTGCAAAAATCAGTCATTGAGAGTAAAATGTAAATTGATTTTGTATTTTCCATATTATTTTGATGTGTTATATATCTGCATTCAGTTCGGTGTTGTAACTTATTGACACTTGTTAAAGTTTTTTGTTAAAAGATTAGCTTCAAAATTCGACATATTTTGTAGACAGCAACATGTTGCTTATCCTTCAGAATGAGATAAATGTTAGGTGTCCTTCAGAAAGGATAAATGTCAGAGTTTTAGATCTGTTGAGCAATTGATTCTTGATACTACTTTTTGTAGGCAAAGAAGATATTGAGTGTTTGGGAGAGGGTTTTTTGGGTTTTTGTTATTTGGTTTGGTTTGGGGGGTTTTGGGTTTGTTGTTGGTTGGTTGGTTGGTTTTTGGTTGGTTTTTTTTGATTGCCCAACTGGTTTCTTTTAGTGCAAACCCAGCTTATCATGAGCTGCTATTAACTGTCTTATGGTACGGAGTTGTTCATACTTCTGCTCTTGTTCGATGTACAGCTGCTAGAATGTTTGAGGTGAGTGTTACCCAAACTTTTTTACACCTTTTTAAAACTAGAGCTTATTTTAAAGACACAGTGCTTTGGATAATGCTGTTATATTCTTAAAAGTTACAAATAACTTAAATAAGTTGTATACTGTCTGATGGAGCAGGAGGTTGTTGTGAGTTGCTTCTGTATCTGTTTTCCATTTAACAGCGTTTAATTAGCCACTTACCCCGTTACTACAGAAACATCTTGAATGTCGTCTTTGATCTGCTGCTGACTTGATTGTTGCAATCTGATTATTGCCAGCTGAAAAACATTTTCCAATTTGTGTTTAAAACAGAATTAAATACATTTTCAGACGTGTTTGCTTAGGTCTGTAGATAAGTATAAACACAAGTCTCTCTGAGTTTTAGCATTTATTTTTGCTGTTCAGCACATCATCAGTAGCCTAACTTAAAAGTTACCCTTTTTCAGTACTTTTTGTGTATACTCGTACAATGCACTTGCATTTTAATTCAGACTAGTTTCTGTTGGTGCCAAATATAGTGGTAAAAACATACATTTAACCAACTTTGTACTTCTTGTAAAAATTAAAATAATTTATGATTACTTTACTTGCCACATAGTGACAGCTTCATAAATTTTTTATAAATTTGTTCAGGATAAAGACTGTTACCTTTAACTAGTAAGTTTACTTTTATTTCCACATCATGCCTTTTTTTCATCAAATGTTAATTAAAAAAGATATATACAAAAACTCTGGGGCATACTCCACTTGCTGAACAAAGAGATTTTTTTTTTTGCTTGTTAGAAAGACATATTTCTAATTACACTATCACTGTCCATTTCAGTTCTTTGGGTTGTTTTTTTGTGTTTCTTGCACATTTGACTCTGAACATGCCCCCTTCTACGCACGTGCAAAAACGAATCACAAGCCTGCCTTGGGAGAAAGAGCACTTAACATAACTATTGGTATTCCTTACTGCAGCTCTGCAAGTCATTGCCAGTAAAACACTAAAGAACTGCTTTAAAACATATCCCGAGACTTCATTTGAAAACATACAATATTCTTTTTTTTTTCTCTCCTTTCTTCCTTTCCTTTTAAAAAGATGGCAATTTGTAGTCACCCTTAAATATTTTTGAGTTAGATTTTTTAAAATTATAATTTCTAACAGGAACATTGCCTATCTTTTATGTTTATAATAAACTTTTTTTTAATAAGCATTGGCCAAACTTGTCTTGGTTGCAGTTTCTTTTCAAATTCAACTGCATGTTGATTATTTTTTGGCAGTCCTGCATGCATCATATTTGACTTGCTTGTTTTCTACTGTACTTCAGTTTGTACTAAAGCAGAGGCAACTTTGTTGTGAGCAGTGATCTCACGTTGATCTAGAGCAATCAAAACAGGATAAAAATTTGCGTTGTCTTGTCTCACTGTAACCTTACATGCTGTTACATGGCTTTGCCCACCTAGCTGTTTCTGTTGCTTCTACATAAGATGTTTTCAGACAGTAGTTTCCCATTTGAGTGTTGACGCAAATGGATTTGATTGCTGCTGGTCTGAATATGAATCGCGTAGTTGAGTTATAGGCTGTGTTGGTTTTAGGTTCAAGGCTAGGAACACATCTTCAGAATGACACAGTGCATGTTTTGTTTTCTGAAAGACAGAACAATGCTGCTTACCATGCTTTACCATAATTAGAAGCATGGCAGCCCACAAAGTGATGAAGCTGTGATTATTGTAAATTGTTTGCTAATTATATGAGAAAATTGGTAAATCTGTATATGAGAGTAAGATCATCATAGTGAAATAGTGAGCTATGTCCTTTACAGCTCTTTGAATAGTAGCCCGTAAGCTTAGCATATCAGCACTTGTAAGTTATTGCTGCTGTAAACAATTATGTCACGTATTAATGTTAAAATGTAGTAGTTGAACTGTCATTCCTAATGCACTGAATTACAAGCACAGGAAGTTGCAACTTTCCCCTTCCAGCAGCAGTAAGGCATATGTTGTTCTACAGCTGAACAACTCTCCCCATTCTTCCTTTTCCAGTCATTACCTGTAAGGCCCCAGTATGCTCAGTGTAGGCATGCACCCAAGCATGCACACGCATACACACACACACAAATACCACTGCTTTAAAAGTGCTGCGTTAGATAGAAGGCTTCTGGAAAGTCAGATTTCACAACTGACTTTTGTTTTAAATTTATATCAGTAAAGCAGGAGTGCTGAAACAACAGACTGTAAAACCTTTTCTAGTTAGAGGTTGTATATATTGCCTCTTTTTAGTACTGCAGCGGACAGCTACTGTTTTCCTCTCAGCCTATGGCTCTAACGTGTTCTCTTGTTACACTGCTAGGGGGGAGCACAGATTTACATTTTGTGGTCATTATGTAATTTGAGTCATTACAATATAGCTAAATATTAAAAAGGTATTTCAAATTTCTCACATAAACTACTGATGAGCTTTTTACATTCATCTCCTAAACCCAGCAAATATATACAGTCTTCCTTACGTGACATACAAAACAGAAATATGAAGCCTTTCCCTGTTTTATGAATGCAGACAGAAAATCTGTGTTGTTGAATATGGAGAAAGTTTTGAACTTCTAACTTCTGAAAATTAGAAGGTTTTCATATGTCAGAAACATGTAAAGGGCATCTGCTACACATGCAGTAAATGTACGCTTATGTAATCACCTGGAAACATCTAAATTCAGACAATTTCCACATATTTGTGTGTCCTGGGTTTGGCTAGGACGGGGTTAATTTTCATCAGAAGCTGGGGGGGGGGGGCACAGCCAGAATAAACAACTGAACCAGCCCTGGGATATTTGCCCCACATATTAGGGTGGGGCCGGGCCAGGCCTCACCTCCCTCAGCTGAGGTTCAGAGCTAGCTCAGTCTCTGGGGTTTATATTGCTTGCTTTATATATTGTCTCATCAATGTTTTTACTGTTGTTTCCTTCTCCAGAGTTGTTGTGTTAAATTCTCCTTAGTTGAGGATGTCCCTGCCTCAGCAGGGGGGTTGGACTAGATGACCTCTAGAGGTCCCTTCCAACCCAGACGTTTCTATGTTTCTTATCTCAACCTGCAGGGGTTTGCATTTTTCTCACTTTTCTCTGTGCTTTTCAGAGGGTTCGGGAGCAGTGAATGAGCAGCCATGTGGTGCTCAGCTCCTGGCTGGCTCTAAACCATGGCATTAAGGATAATAAATTTCACTGTGATCTCCTGGTTTTTAACATTTGAGATGTATTGCAAAAAAAATACATCTGTCTTCTTTAGTCTGCAAAAAGACTTGGAGAAACAGTTATCATGGATAATCCAAGGATTCTGAATTTTCTACCTGCATAAACCAGCAAGGGAAACTTGGAAAGTCTTGTATACATACTGCTGGGATGGCAGTGAAATCTAATATAGTCCTGACTGACTTTGAGGAAAGCTTAGTGGCATCTGGGAAGGTGCTGTTTGTTACATTGTAAATGGTATGAAAGGTATCACTCAGTGCAGGAAAACTACATGCATTTGGCCTAGCTAGACATCTGTTTCACATGTGACAGCCACCTCCTAAAATAAATACCATTCCATTGAGTTAGGAAAAGCATTTAGTTTAAACTGTCATATTCAAATTGGCATCGCTTTAGTATTTAATTATGCATCACTATATGTAAAATTGTAACACAAAATTAATACTAGTGTTTGAATTATAATACATAATTAGTTGTTAAACTTTTGAAAGTTGAAGTTTTAAAATAGCTGAAAATAGAGAAAACATCATTGTATTGTTGAATGTCAGGTTTGTCCTGATTGCCAGACCACTTCAGCTTTCTTCATGCCTTTGCATATATGACGCGCTAGTGTAGCAGTATTTGCTTAGCTTCTAATTTTGGTTTGCTTTTTGTGTTTTTTCTTTCTCTCTTGGTTTTGCCGTTCTTCCTCCCATGATACTGTGCTCGCTCTTTCCGTGCATCACCTGTGATACCCCCCTGCTCTGACCATTCAGCTGTTGGTGAAGGGGGTACATGAAACTCTGGTAGCTCAGAGAGTTGTTCCTGCTCTCATTACTCTCTCCAGTGACCCTGAAATGTAAGTTTCCTGACTTATATATCTAGCATCCTTCTTAATACTTAGGAAGAAATAACCATCAGTTCTGTTTCTTACTCTAGCTGAATAAAAATTCAATTACTTTTAAGCAAATGTAACTTCTATAAGTAAAAAAGTTTACTATAACACCTGGAACTGAACTGAATAAAAGAATAAAACTGCTGAATAAACTTTAAATAGAAAACTCAAAACAATGTAATTTAATTTTTATGGGTTTTTTTATATTTAATCATATTTTCAGTTTTGAAATTTGCTTTCTAGCAGAAAACTGGATATTTATATGTTCTGTAATGCTATCAACTTTACTACTGCAAAGTTTAGGTATCATCTGCATTACTAAAATGTAGTTTTGACTGTATCTAATTTCCAATAGACAACTGTAGTGCTTCATTTCCTGGACATTCTGATGCGGTATTTCTTTCAAGCTAAGGAGGGATGCTTTGCTAATCTCACTAACAGGTTGTTACTAATAAATGTTACAGCATGACTAGAGTCCTAACTGTTTTAATGTCTTGTGTGGGTGACTAAAGCAAGAAAAACCCCAAGAGTCTGACTGCCCATCTTCAGTCACAGCTAACCCAGTTCTTCAAGTTTACCAAACCTTTTTTTATTGCATGTTGACTGGTTTACAGCTGACTCTTCGAGGCATGAGTGAAGCCTTAGTTGACAAGCGGGTTGCTCCAGCCCTTGTAACCTTGTCCAGTG
The DNA here is from genome assembly GCA_033439905.1 of Ceryle rudis. NCBI lineage: Eukaryota > Metazoa > Chordata > Aves > Coraciiformes > Cerylidae > Ceryle > Ceryle rudis. The sequence continues at coordinate 7,442 of JAAGNO010009095.1, forward strand.
ATCCTGAATTGTGAGTTTCAGATTGAGACCTTGAGTTAATCCTGTCTGTCTTTTCCCTGGTCTTCTTGTTCTGTTCTGTCATTGCTAGAAACTAATGTAACTGAAAGTACTAATTTTTAAATTTTGCTTTATTTTTAATTAATTTTATTCTTAACATTTAAAACATCTTAAAAGACTCTATTTTTCTGTTGTAGTTCAGTAAGGATTGCAACAATTCCTGCTTTTGGGACCATCATGGAAACTGTTACTCAGAGAGAGGTAAGACACCCATTGTCAGGATCCTGTTTTTGTAGCATAGAAGGGGGTGATTTTTTGATAAATCCAGGAATCTATTAGTAAAGTTGGAGGGGGGAAAAAAGTAAAGCAGCTTATAAATTCTGCATTTGTTATATCCTCTTCCAAAATGAACTCCAGTTTTTCAAGTTGGGTTTATTGGTTTGGGTTGTTGTGGGGTTTTTTTGGGTTTTTTTTGAGACAAACCATTCCTCTTTTTACTAATAAAAACTTTTCCTTCTAAATATCAAACCAAATATAAACAAAAAAAAAAAAAAGAAATATGCAGTGGGAGAAGCCTGTGCTAGAAGATGGGAAATCCCATGCCCAAAATGTTTTTTCAAAACATTCTCCATTACAGTTGAGAAATCCAAGTCCATTATTTCCAGATAAAATAGCATTGCTTTAAAATGTCGAGGAAAAAGTCATGATGGGATTCAGTTACCTCAACATGCACATACTGTACAGTTTTAGATGCTTTAGGATATTCTGCTAGGCTTCCAGCTACTTTGGAAGGGTACAGGTATCTTGTAGTTCCTGTCATATCTGCTGGTTTAGCCCATAATGTCCAAGACATCATAGTGATAAAATTGAAATACTCCTTGAGGATAATACAGATGTGCAATTTCTCCTTGTTTTTTAAATTATGAAAGCTTGATAATAAATCATAGTTCTGAAAAGGACAAGCAGATTCAGCTGTAAGCAGTAGAAATACTGTGTTTTATGTAATAACCGTACAATCAAATTTCTTCAAGTCACACTTTTTTTTCACACACAGCTTTTTGCAGAGCTTGCATTCTTCCTTTAATTTCAACATATTCTAAAAGAATATGAGGAAATGAGTAAGAAGTCAGTGATGACTCACAAGTACTTTAAAGATGAATAAGTTACAAATTAAATACTTACGTCCTCTAAGACATGTTTGTATTTTCAGGTTTTCTAGCCTTTAGTCGAGGAAATATTTTTAATGCAAATGATTTTATGATACTTACTTCTGCATCTCTGTCTTCCACAGAATTTTTTTAGCATACTAATTGAGACATATTACCAAAAATAATGTAAATTTGGTTATAATTAAATAAGGAAAGTGCAAAGATATTAATTTTAAGCGGGAAATTTTAATAGTAGGTAAAAAAATACAAGTATCAAAACGGAGGAAACCTCAGGAGGAAAGACCCACTATATGGAAGCTCTTGTATATAGTTAAAGATAGGTCAGATTAAATTACTGTTAACAGTCATTAAAGTTTATGGTCAGTTCAGAGCATGTCTAGAATGGTTTCTAGAATCTTCATTCTTCTGCATACTTTTTATTTCTCTGTGGATATTTAAGCTTCTGGAAAGAGTAAAAATGCAGCTGGCATCTTTCCTGGAGGACCCTCAATATCAAGACCAACATTCTCTACATACAGAAATCATAAAAACATTTGGAAGAGTTGGACCCAATGCTGAGCCCAGATTTAGAGATGAATGTAAGTTGTTGTGTAAGTGGGAAGATGCAGTCTTCCTCTTTCCATCCCAAAGCTAATAGTATACTTGTTATATTGACTTTTTTTTTTCCTTTACAAAAAGTTTGATGAAAACTTGTTTTCAGAATTTTAAAACCTTTTCACTTTACCTAACATTAGGTATTTATACAGAATACCAGCACATTGTGAGAAATTATTTCAGAGCTGAAGGGGACTGGTGACTTTGATGCAGAGCAAATTTCAAGTTGTCTTTTTTTTTTTTAATTGCTCAACATGTAAAATGCCCTCCGCTCCCCACACCTCTGACATTGCTTCACCCCCTGCTGGCATGTAAATTTCAAGTATTCCACAGATCTTAAATGTAAGTGCATCCCAGATTAACAGAACAACTTTTATTCATGGTCCTGAAATGTAAAGCACACAGAAGAGTGTCTGCTCTCAGCTACAGACATCTGGTTTAGCAGGCTAATCTCATTATATAGGCTTCCTCTATAGTCAGTGAAGATTTCTCATGACATATATATCTCTGTCATTAGCTTACCAGCTGTATTTATAAAATAGAAGCATACTTTTAACAGCTTCAGCAGCAGGAGACTACTAATGTTGCAAAATATTTTCTATGAGCTGTTAGTATTTCAAAGGTACTCTAAAGTACCTTTTTGTTTTAGGAGGTGTTACCACAGTGTTATTTTATGTTGATCAGTTAAATCTGAAAGGGCAGTCCCACCAAAAGCCATTATTTGCAGTTCTTATTCCACACTGATGTGTGATGCTTCAGATGCCTGTGATTGCCACTTAGTACCAGTTTAATGCTAAGCAAGTCTACAGAAAGTAATTTCAAATACTCACTCCAGTTTTCACTTTTACAGTTGTTATTCCACACTTGCACAAGTTAGCCTTGGTCAACAACCAGCAGTCTGTGGATTCAAAGAGACTGGATATCGCTACCCACCTGTTTGAAGCCTACAGTGCTCTTTCCTGTTGTTGTATCCTTTTTTTAGGGGAAGTTTATCTGTTAATTCTCTGTTGTGGGGAGAAGATGAATACTTGAGAAATAACGAAGTTTTTCTTTGAATGTGTGATGTAAACATGACCTGTTCAGTATAAAGAAGAGGGTTTTACAGAAGGTGGATGTGGTGGGTTAACCCTGGCTAGATGCCAGGTGCCCACCAAGGTCCTCAGCAGGATGGGGTGAGGCAAAAAAAAGGTGGAAAAAAACCTCATGGGTGAAGACAGAGGCACTTTAATAAAGCAAAAACTGCACAGAGAAGCAAAGGAAAACAAAATATTTATGCTCTACTTCTCATTAACAGGTCTGTCCAGCCATTTCTTGGGAACCAGGGCTACAGTACACATAGCGGTTGCTCTGCAAGACAAACTGTAGTAACAAATGCCCTCTTCCCTCCTCCTCCTTTATCTTAACTGCTATTGCTGAACAGACATATTATGTTATGGAATATCTCTTCGGTGAGTTTGGGTCAGCTGTCCTGGCTGTGCCCTCTCAAGATCTTGCCTACCCCCACTGTACTGGTGAGAGAGGAATGTTAGAGAGACAGCCTTGATGCTGTGTGAGCACTGCTCAGCAGTAGCCACAACAGGGGTGTGTTATCAGAACCTTTCCAGCTCTCAGTGCAAAGCAGAGCACTGGGAGGGCTGCTGTGGGGAAAATGAACTCCAGCTCAGTCAGACCCAATACAGTGGAAGTGATAGATACTTGAAAAAAAAAAACCAAAAACCACCCACAAAAAAACAAGCAAACTATAAAAACAAAGACCTTGATTTTAACCACTAAACTAAGGAAAAAATTAATTATATGGATGTATGAAATAAATGAAGTTTGATACGTTTAAGATCTTTTTCTTTTTTTATTAGTCATGAAGTTCCAAATGCTGTTCTATTTTCTTAGGTTGGACTGCTGTAGCTTGTCCTTGTGTTCAGTAGAATAACATCAAAAGACGGGGCGGGGGGGGGAAAGGTGTCATTTCAGAAGACAATCCTTATAATATCTTAACAACCTGATTTTTAGTTATTTCAGAGGATTTAATGGTCAGTCACTTTTTACCAGGACTTAAGTGTTTACGAACTGATATGGAACATCTCTCGCCAGAGCATGAGGTGAGCAGCAATGTTTACTAACTGATTATGAGATGCAGGTGCCAACAAAAGCTGAAATGTAATGGTATTTAAAACCAAAAGTTAAGGAGAACTACTCATTAGTGGTATCAAAACATAGCATTGAAGGTATTTTTGGTAAGGAATAGGTCACATGATTTAAAAGCCAGTGAAATCTTTTAAAATGTATTTCTAAACCAAAGACCTCTGCAGAGAGCTATCCAACTGTCAGAAATACATGTAGAAGCACAAGTCTTTGTAGACTGAAGAAAAAAGGAAATGTTTCTACCATCTGTTTTTTCTTCAACAGTACACTAAAATCAGTGGCCATGATAACATAAAACAGTTTGAGTTGGAAGGGACCTTAAAGATTATTTACTTCCAACACCACTGCCATCAGTAGGGACACCTCCTTCTAGACCAAGTTTCTCAAAGCCCCATACACCCTGTCCTTGAACGCAGATGAAAATTGGTGGAGTGCAGGAGAGAAATGATGGGCAAGGATGAAGAAAGTATAGTCCTGAAATACACAGGATTCATTTAATATCTGGAGTATAGTGTCCAGTTCTGGGCTTCCTGGTACAGAAGCATTGACCTACTGGAGAAAGTCCAGTGAAGGGCCACAAAGATGATGAAGGGACTGGAGCATCTCTCACAGGAGGAGAGGCTGAGAGAGCTGACTGTTCAGCCTGGAGAAGAGAAGGCTCAGATGGGATCTTATCAGTGCATATAAATACCTGAAAGAGAGGGTGCAAAGAGGACAGAGCCAGGCTCTTCTCAGTGCTGCTCAGTGACAGAACCAGAGGCAGTGGACACAAACCAAAACAAAGGAGGTTCCTTCTGAACATCAGGAAACACTTTTACTGTGAAAGTGACTAAGCAGTGGCACAGGTTGCCCACAGAGGTAGAGCTGCCATCCATGGAGATACTCAAAAGCTATCTGGACATAGTCCTGGCCAGCTGGCTGCAGGTGGCCTTCTTGAGCAGGGGGCTGGGTCAGATGACCTCCAGAGGTCTCTGCTGACCTCAACCATGCTGTGATTCTGTGAAATGAAAAAAGGAAATTATAATAAGCAGACTGGACAATATGGGAGCTAACAAGATAATCTTTTGTAGGAGCTTACAGAAAGTAGCAAGACAAAAGAACTAGCAGGAGGAGCTGACTTGAGAAACTTGAAAATGTTGGCCATAAGTCCATGCATTTTATTGTAAATAGTTGAAGATGATGAACGCTAACAGAGATTGAAACACATAGATATTAAGTCAGTAGCTGAAAATGAGAAACGTGGTTTAGTTTCATGGTGTGAAAATCTTGACAGTGTGAATATTTCAAGTGACAGAGGAAAAGATGTAATCAAAATTACAAAGGAATGTCTTTCTGATATTTGAAGGTTAATGCTGCACTTTGATGGATTACTTTGTACTTAATTACAAAAGTAATTACTTTTCCTTATTTTTGCAAAAGTGACTTAATTGAGATGACTGTATTCTCTAGGAGTTTGAAGTTCTTATACTTGGTAACAAAGTTTTCTTGCAGTCAATTTCCAGTCTAATAGCCTATAGTCTCATTATTTTATTTTCTATATATTATTTTATATAATTTACAGTATGTGGAATGGGAGGTGAATTAATCTGAGGAACTTTCAGACCTAAAAGGAAAGAATCTGACTTCAGAGGGCTGAGTCAGAAGAGACGGTAGTGACCTGAGCATAAGTCAAAGAAAACAGAATTTTACTTTCTTACCACAGTCAGCAGTGGTAAGATCAGGCAATGATACTCTGTATTCCAAGAGAGCTGGGAGATGTGCTGTGTTTTGGGAAGTCTAAGAATATAACTGAAAGCTGCAGTAGGCAAATGCTGGATTTAGTTTCATTTTCTTTGTTCTATCATATGTGCTCATAGGGTAACTGATATGAATACTAATACTTCATTTTTGTCTAGTACTTAGTACAACTTCTAAGGCTTAAGAGCAAAGTCAGTCCAAAAGATGCCCTGAATTAGAACAAAAGAGCTTATTTGATTGAGTTTGAGTCTTGTAGACAGAGAAAGAACTGAGGACTTGAATAGGATTAAAAATAAGTAAAGACCTATTTTTAATCCTATTTAATCCTTCTTTACCACGTTCTGCATCACTGTGATTAATTGCCTTTGGGCATGATGCCAAGTGAATTTTATTTTTTTTTTTTTTTTTTTTGCTAGAGATAAATATAAATTTTAAAGTATTTACTTCTGCTCCACTGGGTTGGAAAACCCACTACAGCTGTTATTGCAGAAATGGAAATCTGGTGCTTTATCAGCTTCTTACTACTAGGATGTTTGTAGGCACCATGATAAAGACCTCTGAGGCCCACTTAGTTCTAATGTCTGTCTTTTGAGCCTTCTGTCTTACGTTTTGTGAAGTAAATATGATTTACTGTTTCAAATAGACATTTGCATAAACAGAATTAACCATTTTCTCATTATTTTGATCACTGTAGTATTACTCTCCATTCAAATGTTGTATCAGTTACAAAAGCGTATTTTCTCATTCACAGAGTCTTAGCTTTTGTGGCTCTAACGTCACTACAGAGTTTACACTCATCTTGAAAATGTAACATTTGTGGAATTGGCTTGTGGTCCTGTCAGGCAGTGTTTACCAGTTGTCCTTCATATTTGCTTTCCTTTCATTCATATAAACAAAAGTGCAAGTTGGGCATTTAAGCCAGACCCTCTCATCTTTAAAATAAACAATTAGTTAAAATGTCTTCTGCAGACATTTTAGATACTTTTCCAGCATCTCCAATTCCATGTCAGTCCCTTCTTTCCCCTCTCCACTTGCCTTCTATTTCTTTTCAAAATAATTGGATTTTGAGTTGCATGGTCGTGGAATATAATCTGTCCTTGATAAAAGTACTGGTCCATCTGCAGTATTGTTTATAATACTTAAGCACATGTCATGTCTCTAAATATAGTTACATCTCTAAAATATTTCTTAAAGGAGGTCTGAATGATTTTGTAGTCAGTCCTATGACTGAACAAAGAGAACCCAAGGGAATAGGTGGGAGCACTACATGCAATATCATAACATAAAATTGTCATATGATACTGTATGTATACCTTTCCTCTGTTTCACCCTGTACTTAAGACAGATTAATTTGAGCAAGAGGGAAGAATTGCTCCATTTCAAGAATTATGCAGCTTTTCTGGAAGGAGTTGTGCAGTGGACAGTTGCTTCATCCTGGTTCCATGCTAAATTATTCTTCCCCTTGATCCAGACTTCATATTGTTGGTATTTGGAACATCTAGATCCAGATAGATGTGCAGAACAGTTGAAATGCCCCAATGCACAGGTAGAAATGCTAAGTAACAAAAATTATGGCTGCTGTGCTTAGAAATTTCTATTTTCTTTTGATACAGAAAGAAAAGCTTGCTTTATCACTGGAATTCCAAATGTATTTCTCTTGTACCTTGGTACTCTAAAGTGCTTGCATAATGTTTTATGCAAATGGACACAGCAAATTTAGCAGTAAGAGTTGCAGTCCCACTAGACTCATATATAGGTTTGAATGCTGCTTTTTGAAACGCTCAAGGGTATACAACACCTACCACCCAAACTGTTTCAAAAATGTTGGAGTAATGCTTTTGGAGAAACAGAATGAACAGTGACACAGATCTGCAGACTGGGCCAGTGACATTGATAAGAATCAATATAATAAATGGTTTTGAAGGACATTTTGTGCTTTACCTACCTAATGAGGATTTGACAGAAAACGCCTTTTTTGTGTATATAAATACAGTTATAAATAGTTACCACTTGGTAGTTACCGTTAGTATAGGTATTTTAGAGATTGAAATAAAAGTTTTTTTCCTTTATTTGTATATATTCAGGTTCTGGTAAGACACTAGTAGTTGTAATTGCTTGTAGCTTTGAGATTTTAAGTTTAGTGTCTTAAAGAAAGTGCTTAGCTTTCACCTGAGCTGTATGCACAGAAAGTTTTCATTTATGCAGTGGGGACGTTTGTATGTATATATATATATATATACATATATGTTTATGTTTATAGTTTCACACTCTGTATTGCTTAAGTGTTTTCAAATGCTTTGTCTTAATGTGTTAAAACAGTACTGTTCTGGGCAGGGAGTTATATACCTGTCCAATGATTTCTTTCAAAGCCTACTATCTACTGGAAATTGTTCCTTTAATTTTGGTATGCTGCAGATATGTAAAATGTCAGTGTGGGTATGTTTTTAGTCTTAAACTATTCTGCAGAAACCTTTAAAGTTGCAATTGCTTAAGTAAATTAAAAAAGCCTTGATTCTTAGAAACCTTGTCAGACACCAGTGAAATGATACTAAGTTTGCTTTAGCACTTCCTTTCCATTCACGTTGCTTTATGATGCTGTCAGTCTCTTCTTTTCTTCCCTTGCTTTTTCTTTCATGCATAATGTTGGTAAAGGCATGAATTTTAAAAGCTACTTGAGAACTCTCTGAAGGAAAATAGAGGGAAGATTAATGTATGTCCAAGTTAATTCCTAATAAATAAAAGTATTGTTTGAAAAAAGGAAGATAAGGAGGTGTGTCACAAAAGTGAGTTTGCTTTAGTTCTATTTTAAAAATCCAGGGGAAGCAGGAGGGAGTCTAGAACTCCTGTAACCCTTTCAGAACCACTTTCTTAAAGTCTTTTGAATGGTTTTGTTGTTTCTAAACACAAGGCATTTTCAGATAACTGGAACTTAAATGTCCTTGAAAAATATCAGAGAAATTTCTTAAACAGTTCTGTTACTGTCAGAATTGGTTGCAGAGGAGATTTTTTTTATGAAGTGTTAATGTAAAAGAAAAAATGTCATGTATATCTCTTCCTTATGTGTCTTAGGTTATTCTAAGCTCTATGATAAAAGAGTGTGAACAGAAAGTGGAAAACAAGACTGTCCAAGAACCACAGGGGTAAGACTTCCACTTCTCTTTTTTTTCTGCACCTCCAGAGTAATGTTCTGCAGTGTATTCTGTAATGGTGTCCAAGGTTTGTGACCAGAAATCCCACACTGACATACTCTGTATTTGAAAGCAGATGTTAGAAACTTCAATTCAGTGTGTGATTGTTTCTGTCTCCAGTGTAAAACACAGGGCAACACATTTTAATTTGTATCATAGCAGTTGACATTCTTGCTTTCCCAAGTTACTTTGTTCTTACTTTTTTTATCCATTTAAAGCAGTAATGAAATTTCTGTCCCAAATCTCAGAAAGCAGGAAATGCTTGGCCTCAGTGCTTAGAGCAATGCACTTGGCACGCACCTTGCAATCCTCTTTCATGGGATTGCTCTGCAGGCTGAAGGAATCATTCTGGTCGTGGTAATAATATAATTGTAGAATCATTTTGGTTGGAAGAGACCTTTAAGGTCATCAAGTCCAACCATTTACCCAGCACTGCCATGTCACCGCTATACTATATCCCTGAGTGCCACATCTACGCATCTTTTAACTATCCCAGGGATGGTGAGTCCACCACTCCCCTGGGCAGCCTGTTCCAGGAGTTTAGAACTCTTTCTGTGAATAATTTTTTTCCCAATACCTGATCTAAACTTCCCCTGGCATAACTTCAGGCTCTTTCCTCTTGTCCTGTCACTTGCTAATGATGTTAATAATTCCCATCTCGCTACAGCCTTGTTTGGATAATTGTAGAGAGCAGTCATGTCTACCCTGAGGCTCCTTTGATGCAGGCTAAACAACCCCGGTTTGATCAGCCACTCCTTGTAAGGCTTGTCTAGATCACTCACCACCTTCCTTGACCTTCTTTGGACATGCTCCAGCACCTCAACGTCCTTCTTGTAAGGAAGGGCCCAAAACTAAACCCAGTGGCCAGTATTCGAGGTGCAGCCTCACCAGCTCTGAGTACAGGGGGACAATCACTTCCCTAGCCCTGCTGGCCACACAATTTCTGATACAGGCCAGGATGCTGTTGGCTTCTTGGCCACCTGGGCACACTGCTGGCTCATATTCGGCCAGCTGTCGATCAACAAGCCCATGTGCTTTTCCACTAGGCTGCTTCACAGCCACTCTTCCACAAGCCTGTAGCATTGCCTGGGGTTGTTGTGACCCAAGTGCAGGACCTGGCCCTTGGCCTTGTTGAACCTCATATCATTGGCCACAGCCTATCAATCCAGCCTATCCAAATCCCTCTGCAGAGCCTTGCTACCTTCAAGCAGATCACCACACCTGCCTTAACTTGGTGTCATCTGCAAACTTACTGAGGGTGCCCTCCATCCCCTTGTCCAGGTCATGGATAAAGATTTTAAATAGAACTGGCCCCAGCACTGAGCCCTGGGAAACACTGCTTGTGACCAGCTGCCAACTGGATTTAACTCCATCCACCACCACGCTCTGGACCCCTGGCCATCCAGACAAGTTTTTATCCAGCGACGTGTGTGCCAGTTTCTCCAGGAGAATGCTGTGGGAAAGTGTCAAAAAAGCTTTGCTAAAGTCTAGGTAGACAAGATGCCCAGCCTTTCCCTCATCCACTAGGCAGGTCATCTTGTCATAGAAGGAGATCAGGTTAGTCAAGCAGCACCTGCCTTTCATAAACACTCTTCCACAAGCCTGTAGGATTGCCTCGGGTTGTTAATGACACTTTTTCGCCTATCTCCACTGTGATGGCAGACCTAAGAACCTCGCTAGCATGCTGTCCCAAAAAAGTTGATGTGCTGCCCCCAGCCTTGTCTCTAGCAAGCTTGTTTTTACCCATTTCTCCTTTCAAATCAAGTTTAAGCACTTTCAATTAGCCCTGCCAACTCCTGTGCAAAAATCCTTTCCCCCTTTGAGGCAGGTGTACCCTATCTGTCACCAGCAGGCCTGGTGTTGTGTAAACTGACCCATGATCAAAAAAGCCTGAAGTCCTGCTGGTCACAACAGGCTCAGTGCCAAGAATTGAGCTGATGGGTCTTCCCATTTCTTCTTTCTTTATTCCCTGCAACTGGAGGGGTAGAGAACACTACTTGTGCTCCCAATCCCTTGACCAGGCTGCTGTCTTCACTTGAATGTGACTAATGCACATGAGAACAGTTACTCCAGTGTATTAACTAACCTCCCTGTGTGAATACACTGGATGTAAGTATGTTGGCTTTGGGAAAAAGCCATCTATGTTGCCCTTCAGTAAAACACCCATTCTAAAAAATCACAGTAAACCCAGTCAGTATCTGAAAAAGAGAATCTGTCCTCAGTCCTGATATCTTGCCATGGAAATCAAGGCAGTTACTGAAACGTTTATGGCATGTTTCCATATCTGTTACGAGTTGATAGATTTTACTTCTTGAAACAGCTCAGGCAAAATCCTGGAAGTGACTGGTGTTTTGAGAACAGCTGAAATAGAAAAGGTGTACAAGAATTGAACAGAAGAGACATGATGTGGAAAAAGAGTGAGTCTGTCATGCACCAAATATCTCAGGATTTACTAGTGCTAATTAGCCTCTTTACTGGTATAGTTGATAATGAACGGAGTGTAGTAAGAACTGAATCCATTTGAGACATGAGCATCAGGTCACCTCTTAAAGGTGTACTAGAAATGAACTTTAAACTTTGGAAGTGAAATGATTTAAACTAAAAATGTTCATGTTCTAGAGCAAATCACAATCCATAGTGTAATTATTCTAATAAGGTAGTTGCTTCTGCCTAGTCATATAGAAGTCCTTTCAAAGGGAGAAGAAATACAAAACCTTGAAGATCTTCTTAAAAGCCTCTTATCTCAAGTAAATAAGGACAGGAGTAGAGGAAACGGCCTGAAGTTGCACCAGGGGAGGTTTTGATTAGATATTAGGAAGAATTTCTTTACTGAAAGAGTAGTCAGGTGATGGAACAGGCTGCCCAGGGAATCACCATTCCTAGAGGTATTCGAAAAACATGTAGAAGAGGCACTTTGAGACATGCTCTACTGGGATGGTGAGGAGGGTTTTCTTTTGTGTTGGTTGGTTTTTTGGTTCATTGGTTTTGGTTTTTGTGGGTTTTTTGGTGGTAGTGGTCTGGGGGTTTTTTTGACAGTTGGACACAGTGATCTTAGAGGTCTTTTCCAACCATGGTGATTCTGTGATCTGAAGAACACACTGTCATCTTCTTTCCCCTTTCCTGTTAATGTGTCAGTATTATGAAGTAGGGACTGTACTGACTAAGTGTATGGCACTTGAGTGGCTATTTTCATGATGAAATAGTTATGTCTTTGACGTATTAGTTATTCACAGAATAAGAACAGGTTTATTTGACTTAATCACTCCATAGGTATATTCCTTGCCTGGAATATAAAGAGCCAATCAGTCAAGAACCAAAAAACGCATTCATTCATGCTGTTATATTTTCCCAGGGCTTCACTGTGTTATTTTCTCAAGCTTTGTACTTTTGCCCTTATCCTTTCTGCCTTCTCTCAAATGGAGCTTTCTGGCATGCACACCCGTGTATGTCCCCAGCAGGGACACTCTGAATGCCAATCCCCTTCCTGTACCCTTCGGATTCTTAAGCTTTTGTATTTTGTATTTTCTGTATTTGCTTTTTATTTTTAAAGAATGGTGAATGCTTAGCACGCCTTCAGGTTGGCACGTAAGCCAGCTGTTTCTTCAGAAAACAACCTACCAGTAACGATTCTAGGCAAGACAGACCCATTAGACCCATGCTACTTTTTGCAAGTAAGCATTAGTTTTATCAGGGTCTTCCCTGTACTACGTACCTCATGTAGTAGGTACCCAATAGGTAATTGTGATCAGGCAGAATTAACAATCAGACTGTTTACAGGTTTGATGCTAAGCAATTGTTGCAGACTCTCACCAATCAACCTTTGCAAGGACATCCCTCCACATAAGTAATGACTAACAATTCATTAGTATCAGTTGCATACATAGGCATTTATTACTTTGCAAATATTTCCTCTGCATGGGTTTTATGGACTCTTCTTTTAATCTACAGACTAACCAATATTCTTTTTTTAATTTTCTTTTTAATTCTTTGTGCAGTAAAAAAGCCATCACCTCAGACTTTGCCTATGCAAAGAAAAAAAAAAAATAAAAGCAGTGTATGTATCTAAATATAAAAGATAAGATTTTACGTCTGATAATTTTTTTTTGAAGAAAATTAATTTATCACTTCTTGACAGCCTTTTAGGAGAGATCATTAGAAAATATGAAATGGATTTCTTCTCAGGCAAACATTCTGAAAGAAATTTTTCTCTCCCACAATGCAGCAAATGTATGCGATATCAAACTGGTCGCTTTAAAGAACACTCTTAACATGAATGGGGTTTTTATTATCTTGGCCTAGATTAACTGAACTGTGAAAGCTAAAATTACAAAGCTAAATTCTTTGGCTGAGCTCTTCCCAGTTCTCAAGTGGTGCTCTTTGGTTGGACAGGATTTTTAGTGGATTTTTTATTTTTTAAAGTGTGTTCTTTTACCTCTTTCAAATGTCTTAACCTATTTTTTTCATCAAAGCTGTTCTTTGCATGGCTAGAGTGATCAACTTTTATTTCATGTAGGGTTTAGACTTACCCTGCTTTAACTTGTATCAGTGCAGACATGGTAAACTAAATGTACGAGGTTTGTATTTTTTAAAATACCTCTTATGAAAATATTTTTTAATTGCATCTAGTCCTATTAAGCTATTCCACAAACAGATGAATGCAAACATGATACAACATCCAGTATATTTACTTCTAGAATGCAACTGCTGTGAACTTTAAGATTTGAAAAGGATAAGTCTTGCATTGCTTCACTTTTTTAATTAGCCTTCCTCTTTCTTATTTAAGATCAGGCTATGGTTGTAATCTTTTACTGTACAGAATTAACACAATATTTTACCACTGAAGAAATGACCTTTTCCTACACATGAATATATCCTTTTTCTTGCCAAGGCCATGCAAATTTCAGTTCCTAATTTCAATGCTAATAAGTATTTGACAAAGGATTTAAATGCAAATAGAAGATAAATTACTGATTATTCTTAACAACATGAGAATGCATGCATGAAAATAAAACTGGATGCAAAAGCAATCATAAGAAGCTGTAGGTTATCTTGGTTTTGCCCCTTACTGTTATAAAAGGTTGGTCAAATAATATGAGGTCACAGAAGTAGTTTTTTAAAAAAGACTGAACTTTGTTAAAATATCGGATAGCCACTTCTGTTAAACATTTTCTTCAGCAGTCAACAAGTTATTTCAGTCATGGGTGACAGCTTACATTACAAACTGATCTTTATAAAAAGTTCAGCATGAATGTTTGTTTTGGCCTAAAGCTCCACATAAACCAGGCAGGACTCTTTGTGGTATGTAATACATCTAGACACTGATCAAAAAATTCTGTTTACACATTATTTTTGTTCTGGGGATGATTTTTGGTTTGTTTCTTAAATAATGAGTAAATGCAAGGACATTTCCATAGGACTGCTTGTTTCAAACAAGATATGTTATTGCCTTGCTGGGTTCTCTGATTACTTTTTAAAGACATGAGACTCAAATAATTTGATATCATATTGCTTTTATTGTTATGTTTAAATGTTCAATTTATATAGTAATAGTACTTAGGGGCATATTTGAACTTGTAAGTATGTCATGTTGTGGATTATCTTTCTATTTACAGTAACATAATAGAAAACATTAACTTCCAGACACACCACTTCTTAATTTTTCATGTTTAACTTCGGATGGCTGATACACCTCAAACTGTTTCAAAAGTCAGTTGAACATTTCCTGGTTCTCCTCAAGCTTATTCAGGATCATTGGACAGTACAGTTTGCTTGAAACTTCACATTTGTGACAAGTCCCTAGGCTTTTTTTTTTTCTAAAGTGGGCCATTTTATTTTCTTAACATTGCTAATGCTTGGAATATACTATATTTCCCAAATAATTTTCCCTAATTACAGAAAACTCTAGGATACATCATAGGCTGGAATAGCTTCTTGTCATAAGCCAGCTGATAGCAAGTGTAAACTGTTATGTACATAATTTATATGCCCAGGATTTATCATGAAATCAAGGGAAATTTCAGAAGAAATCCATCTTAGAGTAGCAGTAATTTAACTGATAAGTCTTATTAACTGGAAATATACAATTCCTTAGTTGACTGTAGATATTTAATGAAGACGTAGATGTGATTGTGCCTGAAATAAATTTCACTTAAAGACTTTATAAATAATTTCAAAACATCTATATATCTTCATCATCAGCTGCTTAATAGAAAAAAGAAAAAAAAAAAAAGGAAAAGAAAATGTAACTTTTAATGAAATGTTGTCTAAAGAGATACAACCTGAGAGCAGTTTTCAAAATTTTAAACTTTACTAAAAATTCAGATATCATACTTTCAATAAAATGATACTTACACACTACATATTAGATAATGAGGAATTTTACAGAGCGTTCAGAAAATACCAGCTAATAATGTTTAAAATGAGATGATTGATTTGAATAACCTGTTCCATTAATAACAAATGTACTGAAAGAAATACCTAAGAGTATGCTTTGTGATACTCTTAGGTTTGCTGTGGGAGGTATACATAAAGACCTCTTGAAGGATCTAGGTCCATTAGGCACCTTGGAAATGCAGAAGACTGGGAGTCACTTCAGCTTAAAAAGTAGAAGGGTTGGGGGCTACATTTGGGGGGATATAGTTACGATACAATTAAACTACCTCCAAATCCACAGTGCAGCTCTAGTGAGAAGCTTCCCCTTTGGTTTTTTCAAGTAGTCTAAAAAACACCAGAATTAGTTACCACTAAGCACCTTTCTGTGTAGTACAAAATGGAAAAAAATACTCACTGCATCCGTGCTACCTTTGAAGAATTTTGTTGAAGCAATTTGGAGTCAACTTCAACTTATGTCTTGATACAGAAATGTCTAACAGAACTGCTTATAACCATGAAGACTGAAAAGTCAGTTCCTAGGAGCTGGCCTGTGCCAGTAAGACAGATCTTGTGACCTTAGGTATAATTTTGAGACACAGAATCCATTCTGAGCTCACAAGGGATAATTCCACTGGTAATGTTTTGTAAAATTGACCATGTCTCATGCTGAAAAATGTTTGCCATGTTAATTACAAATGCAGAAAGTATGGCGTATTTATTAGTGCTGTCATACATTTGCCTTGTTGCATTCCTCTTGAGACAGACTACTCCTGTGCAGAACAGTTACATATACCTGAAGTGGAGCTCACTGTTGCACTGTAATTTTTAAAAAACCCAAGCAGTTAGTTTTGCAGCATTGGGATAATTTCTTAATAGGTTGTTTGAAGTTGTATCATTTTGTAGGCTCAGCATTTTGGGGTTGCTCCTTCTAGTTCAGTTTGTGAAAGAATTGTAAACTCTTCTTCTCAAGTACGTATGAAGAAAGAGTGCTCAGGTAAAGGTAGCAGGAGTCACATTCACAGCAACCAGAAGGAGAAAGCTTCTTTACCCTTTTGAGGGTAGGCCTAGGAGGACTCAGTGCCCCAGGGTGGAGTTTACAAGAAATTTACAAGGGGATCAAAGGAAAGCTGAACAAGTAATGTAAAAGAAAGATTCATTGTGAGCTACTAGATTAACAGTCCACACCAATTTTAAATTCTGCTCAGATGGAAATATTTGGAAAATAAGAGAGCTGGAAATTAGTCAGCGAGGTCACTGTTTTGTACTTGCTTTTACTACACATCTGCTAATGGTCACTGTCAAGGCAGGGTACTTGACTAGTTAGATCCTTGTTCAGAAACAGTACAACAGTTGTTCTTATGTTAAATAAGATTGATATTTCCACTGAGAAGGTAAAGCTGATCTTTCACAGATGTATTTGTTACTAGAGCATTGACAAATGTTAATGTGATAACTTCTTAAGGCAGTAAAAAGTAATGTGCACAAAAATAATTTCCAATTTTTACTAGGACTGTGAAGGCATGATAATTCATTTAACAGTGTGTATTTACGCTTGGTAGTGATGTTTTTTCAGTTCTTCTTGATGGGACTGGTCTTTTGCAATCTTGAAACCTCTGAAGTGCAAAGACAATTCAGTTGCTTCTTTAAGAACAGCATGATGTTATTTTTTTCTTTGTAGTCTTGTCACTAAATTTTTTACTTCCCTAGCTCAATGTCGATTGCAGCAAGCCTTGTGAGTGAAGATACAAAGACCAAGTTTTTGAACAAAATGGGCCAGCTGACTACATCAGGTGCAATGTTGGCTAATGTGTTTCAGAGGAAGAAGTAAGGTGGGAAGCAGAACTCCCAGCTAACACTAAGATGGACCTCACAGAGACTCATTCCTGTACTTGAAGTACTTGCCTTTTAATTTCTTTTGGTTTATGTTCTTGTAGTATAATTCTGTTCTAACCTCCAAAGATATTTGCACTGCTTTTGAATATCGCTGTGTATCTGTTAATTTTGGGTTAACTGTGGTTGATATAAAAAGGAAATCATAGTTTGTACCAAGTCCCTGTTCTGTGTTCTTGTCTTTCGAGCATAATTTTTTTATATAGTGGAGGGATTTTTTTTTTTTATTTTATTTTCTGACAGGATATCAGCAAATATCTGTATTATACATGGAGCTATTATGATGGTACTTAAAAAAATGTAAATTTGAAGTCATTGTCATGAAGTAATAAAAGTGAGATTACTTATGTATTTAAATTATGAAAGAGTAATGCAGATTTTTTTATTATGTTTCTTAAAAGAAGAGGGAGAGCCACCAGCATTTGTCTGTGCTTCTAGGGTTGTTTTTGTAAGTATTGTGCATCTTGAATCCAGAGGAATTGCAGTATCTAATGTATGAGACTGGTTGCACTACATCAGTCTGCAGGGAATGCTTATGTTTCAGATGCTTTATGCTGACATTGTAAATGCTGTACAAAGTCCTTCAGATAAAATTCTTGCATCTGTTGTGGGTTTTTAAGGGATGTTTTCTTTTGTTGGGTTTTTTGTTTTGTTTTGTTTTGTTTTAAAGCACTTTAATGACTAGTCTACACAGCCAGAGGCACATCCACTATGGAAAGGAAAAACATGATAAATCAATAAATGTTAAGATATGTATACACTACTACATGGGGGTCCCAGTACGGTTCTGCAGGCAGAGGAAATTTATGCAGGAGAAAGAGTGCTTTCATCTTGGAGTTTGTGTGCAGTTCTGTGTACTGTGAAAGCTAAAATTAAGATATTTTGGTTGTTTAGATTGAATCTTAGTTCACATTTAATTTGAAATTATGTTAAGAGTTTGACATGCAGTTTCTTTAAAATGTTAAGTAGACTGCATACGTACTTGATAAAAATGACATTACAAGGAGTATCTTCAACTATTGCATATTTTTGTTAGCAAGGCAGCATTAACAACTAAATCCTTTTATTCTTCTGCAGTACTTTTTTTGATTTTTTTTTTTTTCCCTTTACATCAATGTAAGCTTCTGAAAGTAAACTCAAGTGCATGTGTGAACTGGTATGAGATAGCAAAATATAAACACTCAGGCATGGTACCATTCAGTTGGAAATACTAACAACTTTGAGGACAGGGGAAACAAAAGGAGTGAGGGGAAGAGAGTGTTAACATCTGAAACAGTTTATGGAGTAGCACTTAGGGTATTGCCCTGAGATGGAAACGATAGAGATAATTTGAGACTTCTAACTGCTTCATGTCTATGCCTGTTGGCTCCGCATATACAGTTGCCTGCCATGTTTGCATTGTGACAGGGCCTGCTGCACACTTGCTCACTGTTGGTCCCTTTGCACTGCACTGATGAAACATTTTTCTTGAGATTATAGACAGCTCCATGCCTTTGTGTTGCTTGTTACCATGAAAGTATACTTTTAGCAGACTGACTGTGAAATGGAGACATTCCCAAGGAATGGGATGTGGTGACATTCTTCTCTATTGTTCCGTTGTCAATAAAAAGTTTTGTATACCTGCCTTGACTTGTTACTTCTACTCTTGTCTGAAAAAGATTATTGCATCAAACCAGCTGTTACAGGAGAGAGGTCTAATGCACAAAAATTAACTTTTTCTACACAGCAGATTGTAAATGGAACTGGCTTCTATTCATGTGGCTTTATTGGCAGTTTCAAGCATCATCTCCTCTTTTGTGCCACACTTTTTTCTCCTGTGCCAGAGATAGCTCTGTAGTCATGACACCAAAATGGCTTCTTTATGGTTAAACTTCAACTTTCCAAAGCAGGGCAGCTGCCTGCAGTCTGCCTGTGAAAGTGGCTCCTAGCCCACATTGAACTTCAGCCAGTGTTTGGAAACCTGCTAATTGACACAAGCCAAAAAACGACAGCAAATTAACTATGGATGATTATGGGGTGACACTCTATGAATATACTTGTTGCCCAAATAGGTGTAGTCTCTTTAGTCCCTTGCAAAGTTAGCTTTTGCTGGACAGCGTTGTACTTCATACAGGTTGATCCAGGGGGGAATTTCAGTGAAAGTCACAGGAATACCAGCTCCCCTGTCATGGTAACTTCCAAGGTGAAAAAAAATAAATAAATCTGTGTAGGCAACAAACCTTATGCAGGTTCTCTTCAGGAGTTTTGTCTCTCAAATTTCAGGTCTCTGTTAGTGCATGGTGGTTGCAGGAGATATTTTTAAATGTTTATTAGTTTACCAAATGTTGACGAGTTTTCAAGAAGATAGCAAGAAGTTGTTCTGTCAGGGGTTTGGGGTTTTTTTCCTCCTAGCTATGCCACTGTAGCATTTAGGAGTGGGAAACAAAAGCAAGATGTCTTTAGAGAATTACCAGAATACTTTAACTTTTTCCTCCTGTTGTTATAAAAAAGTTAAGTGAGCATTTCAGGAGAAAATGTGTCATTAAAAGAATACAGTTGAATATCCACAGTGGAAAACAGTAAATCCCCAAAGGGTTATCTTCAATTCCTTATGTTTGTTTGTGAGGGTTTTTTTGTTGGTTTTTGGTTGGTTGGTAATGGTTTGGTTGTTGTTTGGGTTTTTTTTTTTAAAAAAAAAAGGATTTGGGAAGGGGGGGCACACAAAAAAGCACCACAACCTGAAATGTTTGCTTTATTAGCTCTGTCTGAACTTTATGAACTTGGCTTTCAATAGCAGCTGTGCTGGAGGTCTCACACTGCCCCTAGTGTATTTTCAGAATCTTGGTATCTTTCTTTAAAGGACTGATTCTTGTGTTCTTAAGTGAAGATGGTCAGTAGGCTGAAGATACATGGCTGTCTGAATGAATGTTCATGATCTAAATATGTTTTTCTGTGGATTAAACGTAAGGCTGACCAATATGCATATATTTTCTTCTGAAAGAGATTGGTTTTTAAAAGTATAAATGAGGAAAATTACTATTTTCCTATCTACTAATTGAAGGTGAATAAAGGAAACATTTTGAGAAAATCTGCACATTCTTCTAGTAGTCTCTGCCACTCCTCTTCCACACCAGGAAGAGAAAAAATGCTGCTATTGTATGTAAAATATAGTCTGGTTAGCAGAACTAAAACCAGGTTTTGAATGGTTTAGTGACGACATAAAATGAGGAAGCTGATTTTTGCAAATTAAAATGTTAAGATTGAAAGATAAAAATTATCCAGGAAGATGTTCTGTTGTGAGACCAAAGAGAAGTTCTTGTAATATAATGTGGGAATTCATTGCTACATGGGGATGATAAGATGATTCAGAATGTTGCAGAAAAAGCAGAAGTGTGGAATATAGCTGTTCTCTGTTTCGTTGACATCGTGTTAATAGCATTTTTCTGTTCCAGGAGTAAGTGGATTTTTTTTTTTTTAGTGCAGTTTCTAAATGTGGTTATTATAAATTCAAGATGTTATAAGTAATTTCTCATGTGAAACTCGCTTGATATTTAAATAAACCGCAAAGTACTAGCAAAGCTTCATAAGGTAGAAAGCTGCTACAGCAAGCTGACTGGCATAGCATTGATATGAGGTAGAATCACAACATTTCTTGCATCAGATGTAAACACCAATAAAGGATTACAGGATTGAAAGTATGAAAGGTATGAACGAGTGCTCCTGTTTAATTAGGCTAATAAAGTCTTGGATTTTAGTACTGTATGCTAATACATCATGTGTTAACTAATCTTAATGAGTAACCATGAATGAGTAATGATTTTCCAGGAAGCAATTTCTAAAGTGTTCTGTCTTTAGGTTTTATGCTGGTTGGGTTTCATGGGTTTTCATTACTATTATTATTTTTGTTTTCATTCAAGCTGTTCTAGTTTCCTTTTCTAATCACTAAGTCTCTCTCCCTTATTCCCTTTCTCTTCCCATTTGGGGAGGGAGGGTGGTTAACAGAGAGCGTCTGTTATAGGTCTAAGGGGCTGCCCTGACCCTAAACTGTGACACATGCTTAGGGGTAACCTGAAAGAAGATGATTCCGCTTTTGTATAGTTTGTAACAGACAAGCAAGTCAAGTGGTAAATAGCCTGTTTCTTTGGAGGTATCTGCACTACATGCTGAGGTTTAACTTGCGTTGTACTCCAATGTAGCAAAAGGCTTCCTTAGGCTAAAGATTTCTAGTTCCTAGAAACTTTGGGCATGAGCAGTTCTACTGCAGGAGTCAATGACTTGGAAAGCTGACTCACAAATTGGTGTAAAGGACCAACACCATGACGGTGGTCTGTCTGACTCCTTTCACAGCACTGAAACGGTGTGCTTCTCACCATGTCCCAGAATTATTTTGGTTGTGGTCTTGCACTGTTCCTCTTTGCCCTGCATCTTAAGTCTCTTCCCATTCACCAAAACCTGAGAGGTGGAGGCAGTATGATGACATCCTCCTGAAGTTACAGTAGCTGTAGCATCTGCCTTGTAGGATCCTGTGTATCATCCTGCCAGGCCTGTTAACACCTTCCATTGAATTATGCTGTAAGAGGATCAGGCAGGAGGAACAAGGCAGAAGCAGCTGTAGTGTTTAACAGGCAGTAAGGCATCAGGTAGATTTGTTCCTTTGCTGCTGAATGAATGCACTCTGTTGATCAAAGTATGAGTCATCTCAATATTCAGGTGAGGCTTCAAAGAAGTTCAAGATCATTACATGTGCTGTTAGATAAAATGACAGGGTGACTCCGTTGAACTGGTAATGGGGGTGTTAGTGTTACAAAGAACTTACGGTCTCAGCGCTCTTGCTGAGGGGTTGGTGGGTGTTTGCTAGCCTTCAAGACTCCTCCAAGCAGGACAGAGCAAGCTCCCCAGTTCATGCCAGTATTGCTCATGTCCTAAGGATGAATAAATGACTTAAGTCTTGGAGGTCATTAGGTTGGTATCTCTTACAAGCCTGAACAAATATTTAAAGTTAAAAATTCACCACGACATTGTATTTCTTTCCAGAAGTATGTAGGTACTGATATTGCCACAGTGGCTGGTGATAACAGTGTGTGCTTGCACGCACGTCAAACATTTGATGTATTAGTGGTGGCTGGTAATGTGGTTTTTTTTCTTTTGAATGCTGCAAACTTCAGGGATTTGACAGACACTCAGCACTGGTGCATTTCTGCAGGGTTGTAAAAGGTGTGTTGTGTAAACCACACCAATAAGACTAAGGCACTTCATTACAGTTGCTCGGTGATGAAAAATATTTGTGTTTGAATATCTCAAAGAGACTGGGCAATAGTATGCTGTGAAAACTTGCATTTCACAGGAAGAGAACATTTTCAAGTTGATAGCACAGTTTTGAGTATTTTGGGGGGTTTAGGTAAATAATAACTATTTTTTTAGTGGATTAATTTTAATAGCTAGAGATCTCAACTGAAATTAGAGTCACCTGTGCTAAAAGTGTGCCGATATTTTTCTACGTTTTCTTCTTTTTAGTTCATTGTAGATAGCTCCACATATTGGACCGTCCAGTAGATGACACTTTTTGTGGTGGGTGATGAAGCAACTGCATACAGCCTTTCTCATTGGCCCCATGACAGACTCCTGTGCATGGCTTACTAATACACCATAAACTGCACTGCAACCCATCTGCCTCCCAAGGCATCCCTCTGATTTAGAGGGCTCTTCCCTAGAGCTCTGACTTAGCACATGCACTGGATTTCTCACTCACCTGCTGAGAAGATGGTTGCTTGTATTTATAACACTTGTATTTAGTTCAGAGTCCAAAACCCTAAGTAACCTTTGCAACATCTAGTGGAAGAAAAACATTGTTCTTTATCCAACAAAAGCCTTCATCTCATCCCCCATCTTTTGACAGGATGTGAGAGGCAGGGAAATGGAAGCACCTTTGCAGCTTTCCTGCATGGTGTGAAAAGGCATCCTGGGGTGCAACTATCTGCCTTTCAGTTTTGCTTCTCTGTACAGATTTCCTTTGTATTGTTTCAAAGACACAGGTTTAAAATGCAGAATCCTGGTTTTCCCTCCTGGGGAAATGGGACATCATGAAGGGCTGGGGCACTTGTGCAGGTAAGGGGAAGAGCATTCAGCAGCATGAATAAAGTGAAGGAGTAGCGTTAGCCTGCTGGTGCTGTTCAGATGCCCATTCAACTAGTGTATCCACCAAACCATTCCTTTTCTTTGCTTCTCAGATAGAAAGTTTTGGAAAAAAGGGAGTCAAACTCAAGTGTTTACCTAGGAGTTAGTTGACATTTATCCAAGCTCCTGGAAAAGAGGCATTCTTGGCCTGATGCTGAAGTGGTTTCATGTTCAGACAGTTACAAAACTTGTAGTATTACATTGAATGCTGTAGTTCTTTTAAAATATTATTTAGTATGTACTTTCCACTTTTCTCTCTAGGAAGGAGATAAGAAGACATCTGAACTGACTGCAGCCATGCTAAGCAGTCAGCCATGCTCATGGTTTGTTTTCTGTGGCATCCCTTCACCAGGGAAGGGATCTTGATACCTAGAGGAGTATTTTTGATTTTGTCACACCTCTAAGGCTACACATAATTTTCTATCTCTCTTGTCTAGAAAGAGCATCCTGAAGGCCAGTGCGGTTTAGGATTGCATGCCAGGGTGGTGAGCAGAAACAAGAGGCAAACAAGCATCACCGTAAGTTTGAAACTTCCAGATTTCAAGCATTTTGGTTTTATCCAAAGTAGGTGTTTTGCAAAGGTAGCAGAAAACCTGGTGTTCTGTAATTGAAAAAAAAAAAAAAAAAAAAGTAAGCTTTCCTATAAAAGAAAAAAACAAGAAGCCAGTTCTGATGTAAATTCTTAGTTTTTACTTGTGCTACATAGAATGCTATGTATGATAAATGTAAGAGCATTGACATCACTTTCTCCTATATGATCCCTAGTTCATGTTTCGAAGCATTCACTTTTCAGTTCCTAACAATCTACTGCAATACATAATTAAGACTATAAAGTACCCAGTAGTGGCTTCTGCGGGTTTTGGCTCAGAAATGTAAGATATATCTTGAAGGAAAATGCCTGAGTTTTCAAAAAGAGACTGTTTTCACATAGTGATAAAAAATGAGAGAGTATCAGCCTGAACAAGAAATACTTCAGGCAGGATCAGTGATTAGAACACTAAAGTAATCAAGCTAACATGCAATACTGAATTGTCTGGAGATCCTCTGAGCTGAACGGGGCTTGACTTTACTCAGTGCCTTCAAAGCCTTTATTCAACACCTTCAGAGCAAGCCAATAACACGTTAAACTGCTCGGGACAGTATGTTTGCTCCTGTAAATCTGTGGTTATAATGAGCAGCTGGTAAATAAATACAGCCTATAGCCTTTGTATTGTGCTAAATGACTGTTGTGTTTAAAAAGAAGCATTTCCTTTTACCTTAAATATGAGCATTTTAAAACCTGGCCATCACAGAGCTCTATGTTTTTGGTTGTGGTTTGATGTGGCTGTAGCAGAAGGATCTCCACCTGCGCTGCCCCACTGTCTCACCAGGCTCCCCCAGGACTAATGGAGAATAGCACCACTGCCAGCAGCCAGGCAGGTGCATGACCCGCACCTCACACCTTGCCTTGCAAACTCCCCAGTGAAGTCAGCTTTGCGCATGTTGCCTACCTGGCAAGCTGGGTGCCACACCCACTCCTCCCACTTCTCACCCCCAACTCAGTTTTTGTTCAGTATTAGAGCTGTAGCCCGTCCAGCCCAAGTGTGGTGAGACCCCAACTTCTCTTGTAGGTCAGTGAGGCTCTGACACTGCACTTTGTAGTTCTGTGACTTGCTAAAACCCATCAGCATGTCCTTTACTCTAGCTTTTCTTGAGGTGGGTGATTGGGCAGCGGGACCAGCTGCTGGCCCAAAGCCAAGCACATTTAACTCCATTCAGCAGCTGAGCACCATATAGCCACTAGCTCACTCCCTCCCAGTGGGATCGGGGAGAGAATCGGAATGGTAAAAGTGAGAAAAGTCATGGGTTGAGATAAAGACAGCTTAGTAGGTAAAGCAAAAGCTACGTGCACAAGCATGGCAAAGACCTCATTCACCACTGCCTATCTCCAGGAAAGCCAGGCTCCATCATGGGTAACAGCTACATGGGAAGACAAAAGCCGTTACTCCAAATGCACTCCCCCCTTCCTCCTTCTTCCCCCAGCTATATATGCTGAGCATGGCATTATATGGTATGGAATATTCTTTGGTCAGTGGGGTTCAGCTGTCCTGTGTCCCTCTCCCAACTTCTTGTGCAACCCTGGCCTACTCACTGGACTCACTAGTGTAGTGGTGTGAGAAGTAGAGAAGGCCTTGGCTCCGTGTGAGCTTTGCTCAGCAATAATGAAAGACCATCTCTATTAGCAACACTGTTTTCAGCACAAATTCAAACCAGAGCCTGGTACTGGCTATTATGGGGAAAATTAACTCTATCCCAGCCCAAACCAGCACAGTGTTGAAAGGAACTTTATTAAGATCAAAAAGGTCTGGCTTTATAACCCTTAGAAACTATGTAGAGATGAGGGGAAGTGAAGGTCGTAGCTTTATTTTGCCATGCAGGCAGACCCTCCACACTAGCTACAAGAAAGAAACCCATCAGCCATTTATATCCCGAGTGCTCTCTGGCTCTGAGGATTGTTCCTCTGAAGAAAAATCAGATCACAGCAGAGCAGGTAAAGGGGTGCTTTTAATATCCTCTTCATCTTTTGTGTTTAAAATCATTTACCTTTTTGCAAACATGGAGCAACTTATAAAATAACTTTTCTTTTTCCTGTCAAGGGTTAAATCTAAATACACAAGTGAAAGAACGACTTCCTTATTTGCTCAAGTCAGAAGCAAGCTCCCAGGTTATTTCAGAGCAGTGTATGAACACAGGGAGGCAGAGAAGGTGGTGTAACGACACTGTCAGCTCTTCCAGATCCTCAGATCTTGTCATGTGCCACCACAGAGGATTCCCACTCCCTTTGCAAGAGGAGGGTCATCGTGGGTTGTGCCCAGGTTTGAACAGTATGCCACCAGCTGCAGCCACTGTCTAGCTGAACAAGGCAGTTGCTGCTGGGTCACTGGTGTGGGCGATGAGTCTGTTTAGGAGGTCAAGAGGCTGCTTTGCGCTGTCCTGAGTCAGATCACAGGAACTGACCCTGTGCACAGATCAAGATGTTTTAGGAGAGCTCCTGAAACACATCTTCCACATTTCTTTCCCCTGTCAGCAGTCTCACCCACCACCAGCTCCTGCCGTCAGCCAAAGGAAAGTACTTGAGGGGGCCTTGAGCTGTGCCAGAGTGCCACGGCTGGCACTCACAGGGTTGCATGGAAACAGAGATAGGATACTGGATGGGATGGGACAGAAGGCTTTCCCCGGTGCTGGTGGAGGCAGGTGCCAACAGAAGGGTGGTTGTGCCAGGGTGGATCAGAGAGCAAGGTGGGAGGCTGCCTGAGGCATGGCCGAGACTCAAGGGTAGTGTAAGGCGGTACCTAGAGGCAGTAAGGAGAAGGCAGCGATTACCAGGCAGTTGTACAGCAAGGGATGGCGTCAGGTCAGAGGAGGGCTGGAAAGGCAGGTCTCAGTGTGAGAAGCAGGTGACTGAATGGCCGTGCCGAGGACTGGGAAGGCACTCTCCACCGGCAGGAGGAGGGCGGTGGGCGTGGGGACTAAACTTCTTGTAAAAGGAGGTGGAGAAAGGAAAGGGAGGGAAAAGGGAGGGACAAGGGGGGGGGGGGAAACACCAAAACCAACACACAACCTGCATGTCAAGTCTGAGGAAATGCTGTGGGAACTACAAGCAGGCTTTTTTTTTTTTTTTTTTTGGTAATTTTTCTTGTTTCTCTTTTTCCCCCCGTTTAGCCGGGGGGAAGGAAAGGGGGGAAAGAAAGGGGAGCGGGTTTTTGGGTTTCTTCCAACCCCAATTACCCAGTCAGGGGGCTAAAAGGGGGGCAACTAAGTCGGCCTCTTTTTTTTTTCCAGACAACGCAAAACAAAGTTGTTATCCTCAGTG
>JAAGNO010009095.1:34633-47201 GCA_033439905.1 Ceryle rudis
AGGGGGGGGGGGTAAACACCAAAACCAACACACAACCTGCATGTCAAGTCGTAGGAAATGCTGTGGGAACTACAAGCAGGCTTTTTTTTTTTTTTTTTGGTAATTCTTCTTCTTCTCTCTTCTCCCCTCGTGTAGCTGAGAGGAAGGAAAGGAAGAAAGAGAAGTAGCTAGGTCAAATGTGCCTCACTCTGCTGCCGGGGCGTGGGGGCTTGGCTGGAAGGATCTAGTTTCTCTTCGGTGGCAGGAAAAGCAGCCGCAGGAGGAGGCAGAGACGGACACCCAAACATGCGCGTCCCGTCAGGCTGCTGGCCGCTTCTCCTTTGCCTCGCTGCTGCTGGCAAACAGGTAAGGCCGTGCTGCCAGGGCCGAGCGGGAGGAAGGGAAGGCAGGTGTTGCATCTCCCCCGGGGATGTTTGTTTCTTCGCCTGTCGCTCCGAGGAGGTGGCCAAGTCAGAGCCCGTGGTATCTTGCACTGCTGGCACTGGCAGAAGGGTTTAGCAAAACAGCTTCACCTGCCTTCTTTTCCCTTCTGGCGTTCAGTTTCTGTTTTTTTTTCCCTGCAACTCGCCCTGTTTCACAAGCTTTTCTTGCTTTAAAGTCAAAATAACCCAAAGCTCCAAAGGAAGCCAGAGGATCAGCAAGGAAAACAGCCTGCTGCTGCCCAGGGCAGGGTGTGAGAAACCAGAAAATATTTGCAGTGAGGTTGTTGAGGGATTTAATTTGCATGTAGAGTAAAAATACGGCAGACTCCACCCTACCAAACAGATTTATTCAAGAGAGCATGAGCACACTTGTCCCTCAGATGTGGGACGAGCACATATGTTCTTTGCAGCCCAGCTACAGATTTTCATCCTTCCCGGAAGGGTGCAGTCCCCTTCACACTCTGACCACCCCACCATCCTGAATGGAGGCAACCCTTGAGCAACCCTAGAAGATGAAATACTGTTGTGACCCCAGGTCCACTGGTGGGACACTGAGGCCCACACTGGCTACGTGACTTGCTTGGAGGTTTGCCTGTCACTCATGACAAGAGTCGGGAAACAAACCCTAATCCCAGGTCAGCTGCCCCAAAAGGGCAGCCTGTTCGCGTCCAAAGGGGAAGCATGCGAGCGATGTGGTTATTTGCACACAGAACATGCTTTTTTTGCTGCTTTGTGCAATGCCAGGTTGGTAATGGTCAGCGTGTTTTATGATTGGGATTATTGCTGGTCTTCCTCTGTTTTCAGAAAGACTGTTTCCTACAGCCAGGTGTTGCTGAACCTTGTGAATGGCATACATCGTTCCTCCAGCAGCTGGAATTTGCAGAATCTTGCTTTGCTTTTTCTAATTATACAGCTTAAAAATTATTCCTTTCCCTTTGGGTTATTTAGGCCCTTCTAGACAGGCAGGCTGCTTGCAAATCCCATGCTACAGGCACTTTATTTCCTTCATTAATCAGCATTTGGCAGCCTTGCTACCATTTGTATTTCTTTTATTTGAACTTATACTATTTCTCTGTGCCTCATTATTCTTGATTGGTTGTGTCATTTTAAGTGCTTCCTTCAACATAGTGCTGTAAATGGGCCATGGCTGGGTTCACTAAGAGCAAGGTGCTGCTTCAAGAAAAAAAAAAAAAAATGGAAAATAAAACAAAACAAACAAACAAAAAAATGTCTACCATCTACAGTTTACAATTTAATGTCTGACCACATAGTTCTGAGAGCCTTTCCTCTGGATTCCTGGTACTAAATATGTTGCCTAAAACCACACATGCCTTTTTTCCCCTCTGAAACATATGTTTCATTCTGTCCACTCTTGGCTCCTTAGTTTTCTCTTAAATTGCTGCTTTCAAGGTGTCTTCTATAAGTATATGAATGAGCCTGTATATTTCAAAAGTGTTTTTTACATCACAGCTTTCAGTATCCTCTTTATCTGTCTCTTTTGTTCTATTTTTTTCTTTTTTTTTTTTTGCCGTGATGTTCAGGACCGCGATCAATGCAGCATGATGAGCACACCTCAGTGTTCTTTGTACCTTTGCTTCAGGTCACTAACCATTACATACTTGCTTCCTTCTGGAGCCATTTGGGCTTGATGCACTTGCTCCTTTTGGAATCTCATGGAACCTGTGCTCAACTCTTGGAAATGCACATTTCCATGATAGAGCTTCTAGTATGTTTCAGGTACCCTGATGTAGGAGCCAGGAGATGTTCCTCTTTATTTCTCATCTCTCAACTCATAGCCTTTCAGAGGATGCAAAACAAAGAACTTGTATTTATTTGGAGCTAATGTGTAAAGTCTTTCCACTCCAACACATGCCTAATTCTAAGTCTGTAAGTGGTTACACAGGGTGCAACTTTCCATAGCCAATGCTTTGGACAAGCAGTGCAAAAGAGTAGGGGGCTCCAAGAAAGTTGTAGTATAAGTTTACATAGAATAAGTCATACTTTCTCAAGAGTCTGTTAGTATCTGGTCTGAAAAACGGTGAGCAGAACTTGCAAGTCAAGAATGTGAAAGCAATACAAGCATGGAGAGACTCTGTTCCCAGAGAGCCTCTCAGGTTTTCCTTTGCCTGAATAATTTGAACAGTGGTTTTTTGTAAGGGTGCTAATTTCTGATGGAACAAATTGTGAGAATAAGTGTGGCAGGGCTGAAGTTTGTCTGGTAGCACTTGAGTTGGTTTAGAGTTGATAATATGGTGGGGTAGTGGTAGGGCAGTGATATTTGCAATGCATTTGCTGCAAAGAATGAGAAATAATCAGAAATGTAAGTTAAGTACTCATAATTCTGCTGAGAGTAGACACGATCTTCTTCATCATTTTCACCAAAAAGGAAACGGGAACAGAGAATTTGTGACTTGCTGTAGGTCACACACACTGAGCTCAGCCCTCCTTGTCTTGTGCTTCAGCCAAGCAATTCGTCTTGGGTGTCTGTCAGAGGACAGAATATTTTGCTTTCTGAGGCATGACCTGTTCAGCTTCCTTGTATAGAATAGTCACATCCCATTCTTTGCTTAACTCTGATGAAAAGCATAAATGTTTCTATCACAGATGTGAGTTAAAGCCTTTAAGAAAGTGTGTTTGCAAATATGCAGTAAACCACTTTCCTCTTTTAATGCCAAGGACTCTTCTTGTGTGGCAGTGGAATGGGCTCTTCCACTATGCAATATTTATTTTATAGGGAAAGTTTGCTCACTGGAAGCATCTGGAATTCTTTGTAATATAGAAATAAATTGGCCAAAATATAGATTATCTTTTAACTTCCTGAAATACATGGTGGTTTATGATGAAAAGGGAGAAAAAGAGCATAAATATGTCCATGGTGTGTTATCTCATGGGCTCTTCTGGTCCAGTGCTCTGATCAAGGACAAAGTAATCACTCAGTAGAGCAAAACTTCTATAATATCCGTTGTTAACGGTATGGATTTAAAAGTTACTGTAATTCATTTAGTTCACTTGTCAAAATGCCCTTGCAGGAACAGTTCCTGTAAGGGAAACTGTGAAGTTTTTCATTGCTTTGCGGTTTCCCCCAGAACATATGAAAAAAATCTTACAGCACCTCATATAAAAGGAATATAATGCATATAAAACTAATCAAATCTACAATTTAAGAAACTTCTGACATTTCTCTTTTCATGTTAAGCATCATCTTCCTGATGTAATTTCTTCTTTCCCACAAATAGGACCAGACAAACCTTCACCACATTTCAGAAGTTAGTAGAATTCAAAGCTATCAGACATCTTGAGAGTACTGACCAATGACATTTATGGCAGAGGGCATTCTTCATACCATGCCAGAAGAAAAAAAAAAAAAAAAAAAAAGTAGGTCAAGGAGAGGGATTAACTGTAGCCCTAAGGAACTGTTTCTATGGCTTGTTACTGTCATCCCAAGCACCCCCAAGCTCAGAAAAGTGGGATGTAATTTGACCGCTCTGCAAGAACCAGTGCAGGTTCTTGCAGGGAATGCATGCATTGCTACAGCATAGAAAATTAAGAAAACCTCAAAGTGGTGGTGTCGTCTGGCATTTTTACCTTAATGCTATTTAGAGGAATAATATCTGAGTCACTTTACCATGTTTATCCATCTGTCCCTTGGAGTTCAAGAGGTGGAAGACTCTGCTGTAGTTAAGTACTCATAGATGCATACTCACAGATGCAACAAAAACCCCTCTTGCAAGGCTGTCCTTCTCCCGCTACTCCCTGCCAACCTCTTCTCTGTATGACCGGGTCTCCAGGAGGTGTTTGTGGTAACCAGAGCCAGGAGGGTTCCTGCCACCACATGCTGTGACCACAGAATCCGGACCTCTTTCCATTCCATAGCTGATGCTATAAGAGGATGCTCTGCAATGCGAAGACTGCTGGACACTTGGGAGATGGTGTTTGCTTCAGATGCTGTCTTCAGAGAAGGCAGAAACAGAGATGGCTGCTTCATTGCATCTGCAGCTGCAACTGTGCTTCTTGCAGAGGCTGCCCTCTTCCTTTGCATGGAAACTCGATTTGGCAGGCACTGGCTTCTACTGCAGCTGCTCACCCTCTGATTTAAGTGTGCATTAGATGGCATTGCCTGCATGGAGAAGCAGCTGCTCTGAGAATGGTTCGTTACCACCCATGGAAAGCACAAAAGCAAATATTTGTCTTTTTATAAATGCAATATGAAAATGAAGTGCATTTTAATCAGGTTGCACTATGGACTTGGGTAGGCCTCAAGACTGTACAACACAATAGCGTGCCTGCAAGAACTTGCCCCATTTTACAACTTACTCTTCCTTGAAAATGGTCCAAAGTTCATATAGTAAAAGAAAGACTGCTGTTGAACCTTCACGAGCAGCAATGACTAAAAGTCACAGGGTGGCCTGCAGGAGGGAATCCTGCTCTACAGGCTACACTGGCACCCAGAGCAGTCTGCTGTTGTGTCTGCTCCATCACAGCAGGGTTTGGTGTGATGCTTCAGCTATGGGGACATGCAAGTTTCCTGATATTTCTTTGTGTATCACCACAGTGTCCAATCATATTTGTGATGTCATGCCTCAAGGAAAGCTCAGCACTGCAGCAGAAGGGCAACACTGACTTTTACCCAGCTCTCCAGGACATTCTGATTTTTGTCCCATACTATGCAGCAACCTCAGCTGCTCTTCACAGTGCTTCCCATGGTTATTATTTTTGTTTTCCTTTTCAAGGCATGAGTTCTCTGGGCCAAGGGCTTGGCTTTCCTTGGTGTTTGTACAATGCTTAGGATGTCACGTCTGCAAACAAAGTCAGAGAGTCATTGATCATCACAGGATAGAGCCCTGTCCGTTATCCACTGAAGTCAGGGGGAGGGTCTCCCTGTGCAGGCCCAGGGAGGGAGGGGATACCTTCCCCTGTCTGGCTGTGATCACACAGGCTGCAGCATCCAACTCTCACCCTTATTTTCTGGGTCCTCTTCTGCCTACAACCCCACCAGGATCCCCACGGTGGAGACATATTTCCCACACCACTTGGCCATATGTATTCATGGTGGCTCCCTGCCTCTTCTCTGCAATGTCCCCAAAGGAGAGGCTGAAGCAGGGGCTGTGGCAGAGGATGACAGCATAGCAGGCAGGCACAGAGCTGAGACCCAGAGCTGTCTCTTAACGCTGCAGAACCCACCGGCCGCTCCCCCCTTGAAATCTAGATAAAAGAGACCAGGAAAGGCTGTGTTTGTTAGAAGAGCCAAACTAGCCAGTTTAATCCACCCTGCAAGAGCCAATTAGCCAAGGAAGGGGGGAAAAAATTAGGTCATTCACCCTCACCACTTTGTGGCTACTCCAAAAGAAAAAAAAAAATACATAGGTTCTGTACAAGGATGACAAAGAACATTTGTGACTGCAGATGGGTACAGAATATATTTAGTCAGTGGTCAAAGTGGAGGGAAAAGAAAAGAAATCATGTATGGAAAAAAAAATACTGTGAGGTTTTGTTAGGCAACCGGTTAATCTGGAATAGAGATAGGGAAAAATGTGCTACTAGGTTCATATGAAGTCCTACAGATTGCTTAGGTAGCACACAAGGGAATCTATTTTGAGCATGTTATTTTGCCACAGCAAATAGTTTTGTCTTATGAGTGTCATGTTCTTCAGTAACTTGTCATTGTTTAGTAGCAAGGATGAGGTGATTCTTAGAATCTGTTCTTACAGGAAAAAAATTCTCACATACCACATGTAGTAAAACAGGTTGCTTGTGGGAATAAGCCAAAGTCCATTCAAATCACGGGGGAATATTTCTACCAACTTGACTGGCCCACAGTCCCTGACAGAGCTGGTTCATTGTGGTGACACCTAAAGAGTAAATAAACCAATTCTAATTTCAGTCTTGAGCCCTTTAATAAGGGCAGCAATTCCTTCATGATGAAGAAGGTGCAGATCTGATCATACAGTTCTTACTATAACTCACATCAAGGCAGAACAGTCTGTGGGTGTTACATGCATCCCCTCTATACAGCTATCAGTCAAATTAAGGGCTACAGCCCTACCACTATCCATATCTCTGCCTCCAGAATATTCAGTGTTTGCTCCATGTGCAATGCTAAAATGCGGGAGAAGGAAGGCAAAGCCTTTGCAGGACTTTTTACACGGACATGTAGGTATTAGCTTTGATAATGTCATTATTCTTGTTTTTATTTCTGCTTGTTTTGAACAGTTGTCTTGCTGTCACACCTGTTAGTTCAGTATTTTGGGTTTATTACATTTTGAGTTTTCACTCTCTGTGTCATCTTTAAAATATTCTACCTATTAGTCTTTGAATTGCTGTGGCTGTGAGGACATGTATGTTACAACATGAGGTTTTGCATGAAAGTACAGGCAACATGCAGGTGCTACCAACAGTCCAGTCAATGAACATGTTAGGTGTACCCTTCTGGCTGTTGCATGAAGACAACTTTGTCTCTGAATGATGAATACTGCGCACGTGATGGCAAGTTTCCAGTCCTCAGAAGAAAGCTGGCTGATTCACAGGTTTGATTGGTAGCCATTTCAGCCGTGCCATCTATCACCACCATCACCTCCCATGTGATATACCAGAGGTTCCTGTCTGCCTTACCCTGCTGCCCCGCTGAGAGAATAATCATTGCAGCACTTCTCCTTCACATAGTCTGCCAGCTAGAAATAACTCTGGTGGGTTTGGCGAGATTGAGGAATGGTCACTCCTGCTGGTGAAGCAGCATTACTTGCTCACATGTCTGCTTTTAGATGCATGCTAAAACAGAGGGGCAAGGGGAATAGTCAGGATGGGGCTTTTACCACTGTTTGCCCACTTCCTGGCTGCAAGTTACAGTTTTCTCTTGATCTCTTCATTATTGGTTTTATCCCTCGTGTCCTTTCTGGATTCTTTAGGTATTCAGGCTCTAGGAGGGTTTCAAGGACCTATTTTTAAGAATGAAATAATACTTAGTTTTTAGCTGTTGCCATTTCCCGGCTATATTTTACCACGTGGTGGTAGTTCTGTGATGTGGTTTACTGGTCACTGGAAAGTTGACATCACCAAAAGCATTTCATTCACAATCTAAGATTTTCATGATGAATTACAGACCTGCAAGTGAATAACTGGCATTGCAAAGTTGTGACTTGCATGCTGCTTTGATTGCATTTTATCATCAGTGAAGTCTGTCTATGAAGGAATTGTTGCATTCAATATCCATGTGATTATGATCTTTAACAGAAGACTTCCCTTTCCCCTTATAAACTCAAAAATTGTAAAAATTTCCAGAGTCATTCATTGTGCATGTTACGATTATGTGCCTCAGTAGAGTGCCTGGGAGCAGCAGCCATGGAGCAGCACCCATCAAGAGCCAGATTCTATTTCATTCCTAAATAATTTTTTAGGCAAGCCTTTGAAACTGGCAATGAGCTGAAGAAACTGGAGATTTGCTTAGCAGTACTGCTGACCCAAAACAGGTAGGAAGCGGGAAGGCTGTAGGCACGCGATCCATACCTGTGAGAGAAGAGAGAGGGGCTCATATTTGAAGGAGAAAAAACAGCAGATGACTGTAGAGGCTGTCCTAGCTAGATACCAGGGTGCTGTGCTTGCAGAGGCTACTTCAGATCAGAAAATGCTGGTCAAAGCTCAGTCCTCTTGATGAAAGCAAATAAAGCCCACAATCCACAGAAATATTACAGTGCTACAGCAGGCAAGTCTTAAGGACCTCAAAAGCAAGTGTTTTAATAACCTCAAGCTCCAAAGGATAAAGAACAAGTGTTGTGCAAGGCAGGACAGACCATAGTTGTCTCTTCTGTAGGTACTCTGGTTCTGTAATATGATATGGAGAAAAAAATGTGCTTTGCTCAGGGAAGTGATGACAGATGACTTGAATACTCTCCAGAAACAGCTACACTGAGCCAGAAGGTGTCATCTTAAGATAGTTAAGACAGATGTGTCCCTTTTACATCTCAATTTTTGAAAAACTAAGATTATTGATAATGAGCAATCCTCACAGAGGTCTCAAGTTCTTGTTTAGAAGTGACATGGGAAAAGTCTGTGGAAACCCCCAAGCTTGTTCTTCCAGATTTTTTCTTTTAAAGGAAAGAGGCCCATGCAACTCTATCTTCTCTGAAATGTCTGTCTGAACATTCATCTGAGTGAAAAGTAATTTTAGCATCCATGACACACAGCTTCTGCTGCCATCTGATTGCTCAACAGCACCAAGAATAAATATTTCCTTAAGCCTGAGGAGAGGAATCTGAATGCTGCTGGTTCCCCCTTCAGAAGCACCTGTGTGTGCTTTTTCAAGGTCTGAGTAACACAGTGGTGCTTTGTAGCTCTGAGTCATCAAAGCTCTCCAACCCTATAAGCACAAGCAGACTCTTGCTTAGCGTCCTTTTTAAAAAACAGGGGAAAAAAAATAGAAGCTGAAAAAGCTGCCTTCAGCTTGACACCAAAACACAAAGAGACTGCTTATTGACAGAGTGTGGATTTATGCAGCTGCGAGTTACACAGTAACAATAGCCCTCTTTATGCAGTAAAGCATGGAGGTATGAAACGGTTTCCAAAAGGTAGCTGAGCAATTAGCCTGCTCCCTTAGCCCCTGGCACCAGCAGATTGCTGCTTCTTCTCAGGCCAGGTTGTGATTCTCAGAAATTATTCCAGACCCTATAGCTGAATGCTTTTTAGCAAATTTGCATATCCTTCCTTAAAAAGGATGACTTTGCCCTTGTTTGACGCTTCAGTAAGTTTTTAGTTTTTTCTTCTAAAGAGGAACTATCGAACGGGGGCAAACAAGGAAGAGGAGAACATTCTGTGACAAAAAGCGAGTGACTGGACCTGTTTCTCATCATTTTTATTGACTTTTTGGAAGGCTGGGAATAGATAATCAGTCACTCAAGACCTTCTCTCTACTGCTTGGTCCCACAGTGTTGCCTCAACCCCATGCTGACCAGATTAGTGTTGCACCAGATGCTGCCTGAAGTGCACTACAGAAAATCAGCTCCTCAATTACAGGAGTGTTTGCAGCATTTCCCCTGGGACACGGAGCGGTGTCACTGTTCAAGCTGCCAGGCTGGCCTGGCTTTTCATTTCCTAGATCACCTCTCGCCTCTCCAGCACTGATCGTTATCCTATGCCTCTCCTGGGAGGTGC
The DNA here is from genome assembly GCA_033439905.1 of Ceryle rudis. Lineage (NCBI taxonomy): Eukaryota > Metazoa > Chordata > Aves > Coraciiformes > Cerylidae > Ceryle > Ceryle rudis. Next base: position 44,197 of record JAAGNO010009095.1, read on the forward strand.
TGTGTAAACACAAAGTCGGGTGTTTGTTCAAAGAAAAAGTATAATCTGATCGTGAGAAAGGTACTGCTAATGTATGCAAAGAAAGAGACAAGGAAACAATGAAACAACAAAACATTTATTGCAAGACTAGACTCTTAATTTGACCTGAGATTGTTGTAATGATTAAAAAAAAAAAATCGCTGTAAGTTGTTTATAAACTGCAAAAACATAGAAGGCCTCTGACTTGAGGTACTTACTCTGTTGCAGACACAGCTAGCACAGTTTTGATAAACACAAGTCATGCACCAACCCGTGGCTCAAACTCCAAGCCAGAAAGTAGGGGTTTGAAGAAAAATTTCAACCTTTTTGGTCATCTTTAAGTTAGAAGACCCTTCCCAGCATTAGAAGAGGACGAGGTGCTTAGGGAAAAATATTTTGTATCTAAATAAATTGCTAGTGCTGAAACTGGAAAAGGAGAAAAGAGGAGAAGTAAAGACAGAGGAAACAAGGGGAGAATGCTAAGTAGAGGACTGGAAACCACTATCAATAGGCACAGGGGTGTCATATGCCATTAGATGGCAAAAGCTCCCTTTAACCAGCAGCAGAAGGTTTATTGCAGCTTTCTCCAAGTAACTGAGATTTTAACGACTGTATCCAGTAAAGAAGGATTCCTTGCTGTAGGACAGATTTTGCATGATCTATTTATTGCAAGATCAACAACTAGTTGTAAGATGTTGAGTTTGCCTGGAGGACCACTGCTGGGAGACTCCTGGGCAGCCAGAGCGAGGTCAGTGGGGGGCTGGGCACAGCCCCTCACTGACCAAGATCCCAGCACAGACCCAGCACTGGCCAAGATCCCAGCACAAACCATGCCTCAAAGCCTGGCTGAGGGAGCCGTGTGTGCTGGATTGCAGGTAGGACCACTGTGTGTGCAGGCAGCTGAGAGCAGGAGGGGAAGTGAAGGCCCATAAGAGTTAGGGGCAACACTACTACCTGCTTTGCAGATGCCCTCTCATGTAACAGTTTGTGGTGATTTGGAAGAGACTGCTTTCTGCTGGGTTGGGTTTGTTTTTTGAGAAGCAAAAAGCTGTTGGCTTAATTGTATCACCTCTCTGGAGAGCTGTCTCAGTTCTGTGAGACTATCTCTGCAGGACACAGTGGGAACCATAAAAAGCTGCAAGATTAAAGTTCAGTATTTTCTCGGGATAGCCAGGAATATTGTGTATCCCAGTGAGAAGCTGGGAACTTCTTTTTTAGGAGTATAAATCATTCACATTACATGTTTGCTTAATATTATACATTAAAACTGTCAGTTGCTAAGGTTTTGGTCTGAGGTCATATCTGTGGAGGAGACTACAGAAGTAGCTCTATGCCAATTTTTTTTATTTACAATTGTTTTAAAGACATAGATTTCAAATAATAGGGCACTGTAAGAAAAGGTTATATAGCAGGCCAAAAGTTCATGACAAATTACAAGATTGTATTATTTATTTATCACCTGGCTGTATTACAAGTCCCTGTGTGTACGGAATCAAGAACATATTCTTAGTGTGTCTACGAAACTTCACTGAAGTCATAAATGTTGGGTAATTTTTTACTGCTTAGCTCTCTAAAATGCTATAGAGAAGTTTTCCTCATCTCTGACAGCACTGTGACTCTTCAAACTAGGTAGGTCTGAAGCTCTCCAGGTATATTGGTTCTCATGTCCTCTCTTCTTATGCACTCCAGCTGTCACTACAGATCACTCCGCCATGTGAAAGCGAACAACACTATGAATACTCTGGACGGTGCTGCACAAAGTGTGAGCCAGGTATGTGAGCACTGGGCTGTACTGGCTTCATAACTGAAAAGCTCATTAGAAACAGCTCTGTGGGTCAGTAAGACAGCTTGTTCTTGTGACACTGCTAATCTGTTGGCACATACCCTTGCAGGTGCATGATTTCAGGCTTACAAATGCTTTCCAGTGCAGGAGTGGTCCTGCTGACCTCAGCAAAAAACATAGCAGCTGTTTTGCTAGGATAGCACTTAACCACTACAAGAGACAGAAAGCAGCTTGTTTCTCATGTGTAGGTTGGACTGTTCCCAGGCCATAAGCTTCACAGATGCTTCAGTGCCACACAAAATGGGGACCAGACTGAGGAATTGAAAAGGTGGTAGGAAGAAGTGATTGTCCACAGCAGTACAGCAGTGTTAGCCCAACCTGTTATTTTCCCCAAGCTCCTTAGACAGATGGTGTGCAACTTGCAAACAATCTACTTGCCCTTCTGTCATTCACAGGAAACTATATGTCTGCGAGATGCACTGGTACTTCTGATAGCATGTGCCAGCCGTGTGGCCCAAATGAGTATATGGATGTCTGGAACGAAGAAGATAAATGCTTACTACATAAAATATGTGATCAAGGTGAGGGATATGTGATTCATACTGAGGGACCTTTTAATCCAAATTACTGAAAGCTGAAGATGGGAAAGTTGCTTTGTTCAGGTACCTGACATTGGAGGCTGGGCTTGCAGAAGTGTCTGTCAGAGAGGGAGGTCCTTAGGCGGCAGAGATTCTGTGCTGAGCTGAGCACCACAAGCATAGTCTTGCTGCTGCTAATGATTATCTTCACTGGGGCCATACACTCCTGTAAGTTGGATCTTAAAGGTTGTCCTTTTGCCAAGTATACTATGCATTCACTTTCCCTAACATGTTTGTCTCACCCTACATAGAAACACAGAAATGTCTGGGTTGGAAGGGACCTCTAGAGGTCATCTAGTCCAACCCCCCTGCTCAGAGCAAGGACATTCTCAGCTAGAGCTCTGTCAAGCCCCACCTTGAATGTCTCCAGGGATAGGGCCTCAACCACCTCCCTGGGCAACCTCTTCCAGTGCTCCACCACTCTCGTGGCAAAGAACTTCCTCCTTCTTTCTAATCTAAATCCGCTCCTTTCTAATTTAAACCCACTGCCCCTCGTCCTTTCACCACAGGCCTTTGTAAACAGGCCTCTCCAGTCTTTTTGTAAGCTCCCTTCAGGTACTGGAAGG
>JAAGNO010009096.1:0-32697 GCA_033439905.1 Ceryle rudis
AAATATCTTTTTTATACAATCAAAAAGAAGTGGTTTTGTTCCTTTTTTTAAATTTTTTTCCTTATAGTAAGGTAACAAAATAGGAATATTCAACCTACTTGTAAGAGACTTTATTTCAGTAGTTGTAGATAAAACTGGTTTGCTCATAAATTTTTCAACTATTGCTTTAGCTCCACTGGTCCAAACAAACAAACAAAAAAACCAAACCAAAACAAAAACTTAAAAAAACCAACAACAACAACAAAAAAAAAACCAAACCAGAAGGTGTATTTGGTTCTTAAAATCGCGAGAAATGTATAATAAAGCCTCTGCATAAAAACTCTGTTTTAGACTAAGTAAAGAGAGCTCTTTTCTTCCTTTGATTAGAAAGGTCCTTTGACTCAGCACATAAGGAATTAACATAACAGTGTTGCATTGCCTTGGCAAGTATTTTTTGGTCATACAAGAAAAGCAGCAAGCCTGTTTAGCCCCAAGGATGAATTCTGAATAATTTCCTTTGGTGAATCTTTTCTTCACAATAAATTGACTTATCCATATTCCTTTTTTCTCATGGGAATCTCGTTCTTCCTAAAACATCTCTTCTTTAGAAGATACCTATTGCCAACTAGTAGCTATTAGAACACCCACTGTACAGCCAGCAATCACAGAACTATGGCCATGGCTTTGTTAATATCCCTCCACCTTTCTCACTACCTATTTCACATACAGAGCATCTGATGTTCAAACCTTCCTGATTATTTTCTGAAAGTCTACTAGTCTCCTCCTTTCCACGCAAATCCTTGGTCCTGTCAAAACTTTGATTCTTAAATCATGTTTTCTATCTCTTGCAGCATTATCACTGTAGCTTTTGCTTACAGGTATTGGAATTTTTTCCTCTTTTCAGGTGGTCTTCATTTTCAGCACACCGTTCCACTAGTGTGTATGGAATATGTCACTTTATTTTAGTGAGGCATACGTAATTGTTGAACAGAGCTCAGTCAGTTCTTAAAAAATGGAACATCTGTATAAGGACCCTGTTCCATGAATTCTAGTATTTATTTCAAATGTTGCATTTATGCATGAAAGCATGAACACTGAAGGAAATATTTCTGCCTAAGTGTCTTTTTCTGGTCTTGTTTTTGTTTTTTTTGGTTTGATTGGTTTGTTTGGTTGGGGTTTTTTGGGGGGAGGTGTATATTTTACATTGCAATTTTGACTTCGTGTAATAATTATTCCATATCTGTAGTCTTCACTAAAAACATTCTGAAAATCTTTCTCAGTAGAAGTTCATTAACTGGACAATGCAGAAAATCTGATCAAGGCTTCTTTGTCCTACTCATATTCAACTAGAATATACTGAATTTGTAGGGAGGGGAGGAACAAAACAAGTAAGGGGCAGGGATGAGTGTGAAAAAAAAAAAAAAAAAAAAGAAAAAGGGCTATCTTTCTTCTCATTACTGTACGAAGCATGAGAGGTACCCTTGTATCTCAATATCATATTCTGGAGTTGGTCATGGGAACAATTTCAGAATTATTTTAATTATTAAAAATATCAACAAGCATGCAAGCTGGAAATGCTTTAGTTTATAAGAAATTGAGCTGTTCACTTTATTACTTGTTTTTCTTGTTAGAAGAGAAGCTTTAAAAGCTGCTTGCAGTGTTAATTGTGCATTTCTTTCCTGTCTTGCAGAGAATGACATAAAATCACTGATGTGTTTGTTTTAGTTTCCAAAAGCTAATGTAAGGGAATAAAACCTACTTAGCATGAAGTCAATCCTGCTTACTGTAAAACACTTTTATTGTTAAAATATTATGATATGTTCCTTCTGCATAAGAACAAAAAAGTAAGGGAAAGCTTAAGGAAGCAAACGAAATCCATTTAGAGAAATGAAACCTCTAATTTTTACCAAATATGAGCTCACAGTAAGCTATGGGGGAACATAAGCTTTAAACCTGCTCTTTGTACTGAGGTACCACAAATAAATTTCTAGTTCCACTCCATAATGGTCATTGACCATATAGACCAGTACACAGCTCTAAGAGTTAAAATAGGCTAAAAATTACACAATTACTCAACTTTGTTCAGAAGAGACTGGAGAACAAAATAATCGGGCATAGAATCACAAACAACTGTTGGCTTTTTTTCCCCAGGGTGAGATAAAAGCAAACTCATAGACTTGGCATGACTATTCTCTTCATTCTTATGTAGCTTTTGCTAGAGTATTTAAGCACTTTTATGTAGAGATTTAGATCATGTAACAAATACCTATTTTGGAGGAGCTGTTTTCTCATTCATCCTCTCTGGAGACTGACTTATTAAAGAATAGTGGACTTTCTTGTTTGCTGGTTTGGTTTCACCTGTGTCTGAATAGTCCTGCTATGTATTTACCAGAGAATAAACAAGATGAAAGGGACACACACCATTCATTCTACAGCCTTAAATCAAGTTCTGACGATGTGATTGTGGTGGGTTGACCTTGGCTGTCTGTCAAGTGCCCACCAAGCAGGTCTATCACTCCCTCTCATCAATATGACAGGAGAAGAAAATACAGCAAAAAGCTCATGGGTCAATATAAGGACAGGGAAAGATCACCCACCAATTACTGTCATGGGAAAAATTCGACTTGGGGAAAATTAAGTTATTGCAAATTAATCAGAGCAGGATAATGAGAAATAAGAACAAGTCTAAAAAACACCTTCCCCTCCCACCTCCTTCTGCCTAGGCTCAACTTCACTCCGAACTCTTTTATATCCTCCACTCCCTCAACAGCATCAGGGAATGGGGAATGGGGGTTGTGGTCAGTTCATAATGCTTCATCACTGCCACTCCTTCCTCCTCATGCTCTTCCCCTGATCCATTGTGGGGTCCCTCACATAGGATACTGTCCTTCACAAACTTCTCCAACGTGGGTCCTTCCCACGGGGTGCAGTTTTTCATGAACTGTTACAGAGTGTGTCCTTTCCACACGGTGTAGTCCTTCAGGAACAGACTGCTCCAGCATGAGTCCCCCACAAGGTCACAAATCCTGACAGAAAACCTGCTGCAGTGTGGGCTCTCCATGGGCTGCAACTTCATTTAGGGTGCATTCACCTGCTCCAGCATGTGATTCTCCAAAGGTCACAGTGCGGATATCTGCTCCATTGTGGACCTCCGTGGGCTGCAGGAGGACAGTGTGTGTCACCACGGTCTTCACCACAGGCCAAAAAGGAATCTTTGACCTTGGTGTCTGTGTAGTTTTTTCTCTCACATTTTCCTCACTCTTCTCTCTCAGCTGCTGTTGTGCACCATATTTTACCCTTTCTTAGGTATGTTATCACAGAGATGCTATGAACATTGCTGATTGGCTCAGATTTGACCAGCAGCAGATCCCCTGGAGCTGGCTGGAACTGGCTCTGTCCAACATGGGATCAGGTTTTAGTATTTTCTCACAGAAGAAAACCCTGCAGAGTCCCTCCTACAAAACTTTGCCACATAAACCATATAAAGTCATCAACAATCATCTCCCTCCATGTAGAAGTTTATCCCATCTCCACATCTTCCTCTGGAAGCTGTAGATGCTCTTTTGAGTATCCCAACCAATTCTGTGTATGAATGTAATTTTCTGTTGGGTGCCCCAAGACTGATTTGTTGTTGCTTTGAATATCTTAAATACTGAACACTGATTAATAAAATACAGTTGAGAAGTGATGAAGCAATGTTAACTAGAAGGATCACTGCTCACCAGACTGGAATGTAATTTCCTAGCCAAATAGATGCTGATATTGTTTCTTCAAAAGGACAGAGTATTCCTTCACTTCCTTCTTACAGCAGAAATCATTAAAAAATCCCACCATTCTACATCTTTTCACTTTTTTGAAAAACAGATTGGAGTTGGCTCCACCCACCGCTCCTCTTGTCTTTCCTTTTAACACCTCTTTCTATTATTTTTGTATTATCTGCACTGAACCTTTGCTGAAATACTCCTATCTGCTTCTCTCAGTTTCTGCTCATCAATGGTGATGCTTTCCCATGACATCTCAAAGTGATTCTATGGCATTATAAAACCACATGAAATATTCCATAATTCTCAACAATTGACTCCAGGGGTTGATCCCACTAAAAGTGACTCCCCAATAGGCTGTGAACTGCAGCAGTATAGATGAATGTGCACCATTACGGACTATTGCCTCTGAGTATGAGACAGAGACACAGACTAACCTTCTGCCTTCTCAGTCTCTTCCCCTTTCTCTTTCCTACCTACTACTCCTTTTCCATGTTAGCACAGAATTTTGCTTCTTTCTTTCAGATTAGTGTAGCCTAGTGCTATTTATGGTAATTCAGTAATTTTCTCTTTTCTATTTAATTTTCTTTTCCAAAAGAGCTGGAACTTACATTTGTTTTCGGACTTTTCCTCTATTATCTCCAACTCAATTTTCCCATGTATAAATTCTATTACTTACTTTTTTTCACCCTCTTTCATTTTCTGAGATCCCTATATCTTAAGGTGTTTTCCTTCACATTAAGTAGGCAATTTTGTCTCTTTTATATCTTCATTTTCATTAAAATTTTGTTAGATGGAAGAATATAGGTCCCTTCCATTGCATCTCCACAAAAGACTAGGGTCTAGATATTGAACTGCAGTGATATCAAAAAACAGATTTTGGTCAAAGGATATCTGTGAAACTATTATATGTCTGAAGAAAGGATAAGAATATTAAGAGATAAGAATAAAAATTTCTCTTAAAAGAGCCTGTGTTATTCAATAAACCTGAGACCTTGCAGATGGACACAGGTTACCCAATGCATTGTGAAAACAGAGTCCTCATACACTGTGAGAACAAACCAGACTTTGAAACTTGCTGCGTCTGAACAGAATCCTGATATCAAACAGCCACTCAGATGCCAGGTACGTATATTACACTGCAGCACTTCTGTGGAAACTGTCTGAAAATAGTGCTTTCTTCCTCCTCAGATCTATATCTATTCCCTCTGTATCTTTAGTGTTACACCTGCATGCTCCGGGGAGAAGCTAAGTTTGCTGCTATTAAGACTATGAAATTAAAACATCACAATGAGGAGCTGAATTACATTCGACATCCTTATGAATCTTCAAAAGAACTGGTATTTTATGTCCCAGGTAGTTACAGATAAGCAAGCAATAGGTTTTACCTGTCTCTATTGTTTCAGAATTTAAAATGAATGAGACTATGCCTGAAGGCATTTACTGATCAAGATAACTGTTATTACAGTTTATAAGAAGTGAGAAACTTCAGCGAAGTTTGCAAGCATGTCAATTACAAAATCTTAAGCACAGCTACTGAAGATTCATTGTTAAACAGCAAAGACAGAACCCAGAACTTTGTCCTTTATGGTCATTTTTTCAGCATAAATCTTCCCCTCAAAAAAATCCGTGACATGAAGTAGCACTGACCCAGTTACTAACCTACTGAACTTGTTCTACAAGAACAGCTGCTGTCCATGTCAGAAAACAGCAAATTGGCACCATTTTAAATCCCTGTTGCAATGAAGGCCTCCTGACTCCATTCTGAGAAATTCTTGTGAAATAGAAAAGTGTCTAATTAATCCAAAGGTTTTGTCTCTTTAAATATGTAGTTGGCAAGGTTTTTACAACATAACAGCATAGCTTACTATACACTGTCTGCTACTTGTCAAAAGAATAGACAGTGTATAAAAACTGAAAATAAAATTGCATGTCTTATCTGAGAGAAAATATGCTGCTTGTTCAAAATTGAATGAACATTTTATAGAAATGTAGCATGTTCTGCCCCAGCAAGTTTAGTTAGTCAAACTTCATTTTACTGTGTTATGCTGGGACAAAGATTTATGTCTCCATTAGAATAAAATAGAAATAGCACAGACTACTTTGTTTTTAAAGTAGAAAAACAAGTAAAGTAACACGTTACCAGGGCCAGTGTTGAATAGGATCAGCAGACACAAACTCATTGCTAAATGTTTCTGGAAGACTAACCAAGTACCTTCCTCATTTTTGAGCTCTATTGCAATGGATGATTGAGTTTTCCTCTTCCCTGTGGCACAGCAAGGACACTCTGATTCCAGTAACTGTTCCCCCAGGTTAATTCTGACCCAGTGACTCCTCTTGTTTTCTATCCCGATAAAGCCAAAAATGTGCTTTGTTCTCAAGAGCCAAGTTAATATTTATTTAGTGTTCCATTTTCCTGATTTTAGCTAGAACAGAACATTCTGTTCAGTGATTTTCCTTTTCAGCTAAGTCTTTTCTAACTAACTGCATGGTGTACTTTTACAGACAGCAGCTGCTTCTAACAGTGATACTACTAAGGATCGGTGTGCAGAAAGACTTGCTCCTACTTGCTCCTGTAAAGACCAAGGTCACTGATAAGCCTTGTGTACCACACTGGGGGTGTAGAAAGTAAGAGGTCAAATCTCTAGAGAGGGGAATACAGGATAGGTGACCCTAAACTGCAAAACAAGATATTCCATTCTATATATGTCATATTTAGTATAAAGCTGAAGGATCACAAGGGTTAAGCTCTCTTCTTCAATGTCCCGTGTTCAAGGAGGACTCTGTTCTTCTGCCTTCAATCCCAAAACATGTGTTCCTGAATCCAGCTCCTGCCACTTGGGAATCCAGTCTGGGACTTCCCCACTGCCTGTTCCACAGCATCAGTGGTGATGGTAATGTAATTGCCATCAGGGTGGGCTGGTTCAATATAGAGTTTGTATATTTTTGTATCTATTTAATTTTATCATTATTGTTTCATTAAAGCTGTTTTAGTTTTCCAGTCCATAAATCCCTCTCCCTTATTCCCTTTCTCTCTTCCCTTATTGCCTTTCTCTTCCCCTTTGGAAAGGGAGAGGCGTTAATAGAGAGCATCTGCCATTTGTCTAGTGGCCAGGCTAGCCCTAACCCTTTACATTTCTATAAGCCCTAAAGGTGTCTGCATCTTGAACAAGTGTATGCCTGCTAAACACTACTAAATCTTGTGGAAGAAGCAGCATTCTTCCCAAGGTGGAAACACCCTTGGAAAAGGAAAGCTGATTAATTTTAGATGTCAACAATAGGATGAGATGAATTGCACTCCAGGGGTGACTATTACTCTTTGCTGACTCTAAAGGGAACCTGAGGTTACTAGTCAGGCAGTAGAGACGTGCATTATATGTTCAAGAAGTTAAGTTAATCCCACCCTGTTTGTTTTACTCAGTTTTGTCAAAAAATTAAAACTTGCATTTCAGGCAGGCACCTAAACATCTATTTCTGTTTGCGCTGCCTCTGACTGTATAGGTGACTTGCTGCATCACGAACACCATCCTCTGAAACTATTCAAGAACATGAACAACAAATCCCCCTAGAGCAGAGAGGTGCCTTTATTATTATTTAGGCCAGGCCAGGTAATCTGCAAAGATGCAGCTGTTGGGGCTTTATTTCACCATAAATAGGTCAAAACAGTCTTACCTACAAGACCTCTTGCAGGTGTGCTCTAATATAAGCCTTTCAGTCTGTCAATTTTCCCCAAATCACTACCAACTATAACAGGGTATATTACAGATTCCTGTCCTCATGTCATTTTTGATATGAAGAGTACTGTTCTGTTGAAAAATAAAACAGATCAAAGTAGGTTTCTGCATACAAGCATCTACATGTGTCCTAAGTGTTGAAACTCCCATTTCAGTTGATGCAGCTGGTGGTTTCTGGAGAGCAATTCAGCTGGTCAGCCCAAGAACCTTATTTCAGTTGTCTAAAGGCAAGTATTTAATGTCATTTGAAATGCTGCAAAGTACATGATAAATTCTCTAAGGGCTGAAAAATATGCTACAGGACCTATAGGTTTCCAGAAAAAGCCTCGTTTCCAGAGAAGCTCCTGCAGCCAGGAAAAAAGCCATATGGTGTCTCAAATGGTGGAAGCAATCTGTGATGAGGCAACTGGATGAAGGCTAAGGTCTCTACTAAGATCTCCATTGACACAGAGGTATTTATATGTCAGTGCCTAAATCTCACACTGAATGACCTCAAGTGGAACCCAAATCTCTAATGCTGCTCTAGTGAATGTCTAAGTATAACACTAATTTTTGATCTCTTCAACTTTATTTGAACCCCCCTTACAGTGTCACCTATGACTTCCTAATGTTCTATAAACATATGCAATGTGTTCTGGATAGCTTTTCCCAACACCTTATGCTCAGTTAATTGGTGTATTAAATGAGGACAGCTTATCCAGAATTAGTCCATTACTGAAATAAATCTTTCTGGTGAAGAGTAACAGTTTTCGTCAAATGTAAGCAATAATAGGAGGAAAAAAATGGGTTATAGCTTAAACACCTGTAAACATGAAGGAACATAGCCAGGTAAGAAGTTTTGAAGCTATATGCTTAGTATTTAATTATAACATCATTATTAGAAAATACTTCTTTTCCAGCAGCCTTACACTTGATTTGATATGCAGTAACTGGGGTTATGTACTAAGCACCATGTAGTGTATGGTCTGAATTTGGAAACTCTAATGTTTTCTATGCCTTGGACAGGGATTTTCTGAGAATCCAGGATCTTTACAATTGCTTGTGCTTAAGAGCTAGAGCTTGGTATCTCTTTTGAACACAGATGGTTTATGCAGTCATCCAAAAGAAAAAAGTTTATCAATTTCATTTTTGTCTTCTGTGGTAGTAATTCAATATTAGTACATAGAGGATTAAAGAACATGGAGAATCAGCATAACCACAAATATAGCTAACATGATTACCAGTAAAATCAAAAGAAAGAACTGTGACAATAGTTTAAAAAAAAAAACTGTAAAAAATAGAAGCTGCTACTGGCTGAGTATCGTATTACTAGAAAAAAGTAGCTTCTGAAAACCTAAATGAGGAAAACCATGCTGTGTTTGAAATAATCCAGTTACTGCATTATTTTACAAAATGTGCTGTTATATGCTGCAGGCAACATTCAAAATAAAAATGTGGAATTTGATGCATGGAGTAGATTTCTTTACAGTACATGCAAAGTTTTCTAGATTATATATGTGAAGTGGACACTATATTGTCAAACTAGTTCATTTTGAGCACTGTTTACATATATTTTTCCCTAGTGTCAGAATGCATTTGGATGCAGTTTTATGATCATGTTTCGTATGCTGGACTGACTAAACACTTAAAAGTTAGGCAGACACTTAAAGCAACAGATTACTTCAGAGTACCAAATGTCCATATATCATCAAATGTTTTCAGTAGGTCAAAGATGCAGACAGCAGAGGATGAAGTGGGATGAACCAGATGACAGATATTTCTGACCCCTTTTTCCTTGTGTGATAGCAAAGGCTGGAAGTCCACCTATTCAACCTCTCCTCCCCTAAACTCACCATCACATCTACACCCTTTCCTTTCCCTTCTATCTTTCTAAGATGGCCTTGACCTCTCATCTTCACACTGTGTGGCCAGCATCAATTCAAATTAATTTTATGTGTATCATATAACTTAAAAATTAATGACATTATCTTTAAAGAAATGTATTCTTTAGACCATTTTAATACAGGGTACCAATGGCAATTCAGCTGAAGGGCAGAAATTTTTTTTTTATTGAAAGGCTTCTGTTCCCTTCCCTTGCAGTGCAAAGAGAAAATCTCATCTTTAAACAGGATGCTAAACAAGATGTCGCTCATAATTCAGCAGGTAACATACCGCCCTCTGAGCCAGAGTTGGAGCACTGCCTCAGCATAATGTTTTAAAAGGTCCCTTTTTTTAATGCAGCTGCGATATTTCAAAATTAGTCCTACTGGTGACGTGCCACTGGTGGGCTCACACTTCCCTCTCAAACTGCCCACTTTATCTTTCATTCAGGTTGTTATTTATTTCTTAAGCAATTTCCTAACATTTCCATATTCTTGGTAACACAAAGGAAAATAAAAATAAGCAACTGCTGGAACCATAATTTTAAATTACTTGTTTATGATTGTGTGTGCTCCATCCAAGCTCTTTCCAGCACTCTGCCTGAACAGGCTTGCAAAATTACCTGGACAGTATTTCCCAGTATGTGCAAATGATACCAAAGGTTATTGTTAAGGTTCTGGTTTTCTTTGCCGTTTCATCATGAGGATTTCCTTTTCACAGAGGAGAAAAAACCTAGCCACAAGGAATGACAGAAGAATTGGAAAAGAGTCTGCCAGCAGATCTTTAACAGGTCATAAGCATGGCCACACTTGACAAGTAACACTTATCCATGCCAAAAGAAGGTTGCTGGTTCAAACAGTCACTGAAGTTCAGGTTTGGGATGGATTAAAAGGATCAAAGCTCTATGCTCTCATGTTTGCAAATTCTTCCACAGCAAAGGCCACTGTGGAGATCAAAGGAAACATTCAAGTCAAGATGATGACAGCCACTCTGTATAAAGGCAGAAGGTCAGAAATTGTTATCTAAACCCTATTGCTTAGAATAAACAATTCCTCTGTAATAAAAATTCTCAGTAAATGACAATTTTCAGGATATTTTTCAGACAGCTAAATCTAGATCCCCTTAGACAAGGTTTGGTCTTGCATAAATATGCACTAAAGAAATAGAACACTAAGCAATGTTGGTTTTCAAGTTACTTTTGTTGGTCATATTCTGGCAGTAATATGTCTATACGCTTCCAAAGTCATAAGTTTGGACCAATATTCTGCCTTTTTTCTCCTCATGTGCCACAAGGAGACCACATTTTACTCTTGCACCTTCTCAGTGCACAGGCTTTTGAGATGTCTTCCTCTTCTGTCATGCAGTCTTCCTGTAGTAACAAAATGCACATGGAGCTTAGGACTTTGTAGTCCTTTCTAGCTTTCCTTCCCTTTATTACTCATCCCCTATTGTATGCTCACCTATGTAACTTATTTCAACTCTTTGCCTGCATTTATATTTTTCTATTTTTTTCAGGTTTTGTTTTGGGTTTTTGTTTTTGTTTTTTTTTTTCTTTCTTTCTTTCTTGGTTCCCTTTTCATCACTCTCCTTTTCCACTATTTCTCTTCACCATGTCATCTTCATGCTTTCTCAAGCCTCAGTCTTCCTTTGTCTCTCTTCTCACACCTTTGTCTAGTTTTCAGTATCAGGCTCTTTCTTTGCCTTTTGTCTTGGTATTCAGAAAGCTCTAGAAATGCTCCTCTCCAGCTCATCATTAACCTATGAGTCCATTTATTCACTCCTAGTTCATTGGGATTTTTCATTGTTTTTCTTTCCAGAATTCTGTAAATTAAAAGGCCAAGACTAGCCATTTCTCTCTTGGCTAGAAAAAGGAACAGATTCAGATCATTCAGTCTTAGTCCATTTCCATCACCAGCAAGCTCACAGGGCTCATTACTGGAAAGTGATGCTAGCAGCTGCAGCTGGTGGACCAGGATCCAAAATTTATATGAGTCCTGATGGAGTACTGGGATGGAGTTGGCATGCTGACATATACGTCCTGCCATAAGGAGAAATGTAACTCTAAAAAATGATGTTAAACATTTCATCAAGGTGTCTGTCACTCTGAGAGAATTGAAGGGCTTATTTTTCCTCAAAGACTGTGTTATTGTATTACAGTCAAGACAACCATTTGACCATAGCCTTTTGATGTCTTCTTCATGCAATGAATATTGTAGGTGTATACCTCATTGGAAGGTTCTGAAAAGGCACTAAAAGACACTAGTGATCCTGAGGATCAGTGCTTTTTGTTTTCTCCTTCTAACACTGTTCCTTTTCATATTTCAGGAAGAAGTTTAATATATTTCTGAGTATGAACACAGGATATAATAGGATCACTGGGAAAGGAAGTTTATTTACTAACACAGCCTCTCTGCAAATGTACATACTCTCATTGGATGCAACTGTACTATTTAGCTTTTGAGAACCATTTCTCTGCTGTGAATTAGGGAAGTCAAGTTAGCATAGAAAAATTAATTGACTATGTGACTGGCTTACTTTGATTTTCAGTTATGATTGCTCATATTAAGTGATTTGAGAGGGCTTGCCAGTATTTGAACAGTGAAGCACAAACACAGATAAACCTAGTAATGTCAGAGATGAGAATCCAGGTCTATTATCAGAAGTCATGAAAAAAATTTGGCTCTACACTATAGTCTAGCAGTAACCAAAGTACTGAGAAGACACCTAAATACTTCAGGTGAGGAATTAGTCAAGTCTAGAACATGGCACCTGATAGGACTGAAGAAGGGTAGAAACCATGTCAGTTTTTGGTCAGCGTCCAATGTGAAGACAGACTCTCACAAGGCCCACAGTGTATTTCTTTAAGAACATTGTATTTTCACTGTGAAAATCCAAACAGATTTTGGAACACCACCTTTTACAATACTTCATCCAAACAGAGAGACATACATGCAGTTACCTAGCCCCACTCAAACAGGAAAGGAACTACAAAAGAGTCCCCAGAGATCCAGGGAATGAATGTAATCAGTGTGCTCTGCTTGTGACACGCAAACGAATATTTAACCCCACTGATTTCAAGGACAGTTTTAACTCGTCAAGACCAAAATTTTACCATTTATCTTCAGTATCTGGTGCCTCTCTGTGGCAAAGAGAAGGGACAGGAGGGGAAAGAGGGGTGGAGGCATTGCTCTCTATGTTAAGAAATGGATTGAATGTGAGGAGATTTCCCTAAATAACCACGAGCAAGTCAAAAGCCTATAGGTAGAAATTAAGGACCAAGGCAACAAGGGGAACCTTGTGGTCGGAGTCTACTATAGGCCTCCTGATCAAGGGGAGACTATTGATGAAGCATTCCTACTCATGCTACAGGAGGTATCATACACACAGGCTGTCATCCTGCTGGGGCACTTCACTCACCCTGACACTTGCTGGAAAAGTAACACAGCCAGCAGTAGGCAGTCAAGGAGACTCCTGGAGTGCCTTGATGATAACTCCCTGGAACAAGAAATAGACAGCCCTACCCAAGGTAATGCAATACTGGATCTACTGGTCACCCCTGCACCTGGGCCAGAACAATCCCCACTATCAAGAGAAGCTTGGGGAAGAGGCAACAGAGAGCAGCCCTGCAGAAAAGGACTTGAGGGTGCTGGTAGATGAGAAGCTGGACAGGAGCAGGCAGTGTGTGCTTGCAGCCCAGAAGGCCAATCGCATCCTGGGGTGCATCAAAAGAAGTGTGGCCAGCAGATCAAGAGAGGTGATTCTACTGCACTACTCTGCTCTGGTCCGACCTCACCTGGAATACTGCATCCAGCTCCGGAGCCCTCAGCACAGGGAAGACATGAACCTGATGGAGTGGGTCCAGATGAGGGCCACAAAGATGATCAGGGAGCTGGAGCACCTCTCCTACAAGGACAGGCTGAGGTAGTTGGGATTGTTCAGCCTGGAGAAGAGAAGGCTCAGGGGAGACCTAATAGTGATCTTCCAGTACCTGAAGGGAGCTTATAAAAGCCTGGAGAGGGCCTGTTTACAAAGGCCTGGAGTAAAGGACAAGGGCTAATAGTTTTAAATTAGAAAAGAGTGAATTTAGATTGGAAATAAGGAAGAAGTTCTTTACCATGAGGGTGGCGGACCACTGGAACAGGCTGCCCAGGGAGGTGGTTGAGGCCCCATCCCTGGAGACATTCAAGGTGAGACTTGATGAGGCTCTGAGCAACCTGCTTTAGTTGAAGATGGCCCTGCTCTCAGCAGGGGGGTTGGACTAGATGACTTCTAGAGGTACCTTCCAACCCAGACATTTCTATGATTCTATGAAAAGCAGGACCAAATTCCCTCTGGACTGTTCACACAGAGTAACAATCCCTACTCTAAAGGCACTAATATGACTTTTAAGCAACACTCAAATGACTGTCATAAACCAAGTGAGAAGACAGTGATGAATGTAATGCAGCTATCGTAAAACTAAAAAAGCCTGAAATTCATTAATTTATGTCTCATTAATTAATTCAGATTCTATCCACCACACAGCCTAGTCACACTGTCTTGGTGGATATATTGTTCGCTGACTATATGCAAGTCCATTCATTTAAGCAGTTGTTACAAGCAGATGGTATGTGCATATAGCAAAGATTAGATCCACTGTCCTGTGCATGGCAGTGTGACAATGCTATAAGTAGGTCATGTACATGGGTTCCTTAAGTGTGTTGCATGCAGTTATGCATGGCTTTGCAGAAGACACTTTTCCAGAACCAGACCTTTTATATAACTTGTGTAAGAGTCATAATTTTAAGAGGCATTGATCTTATTTATTAAGCTTATTATTTTTACTTCTGTATTGCATCTGTAATTTTGTTTCACAATATTTCTACTCTTAATAAAAGTGCATGTCTGTTTATTTA
The DNA here is from genome assembly GCA_033439905.1 of Ceryle rudis. Lineage (NCBI taxonomy): Eukaryota > Metazoa > Chordata > Aves > Coraciiformes > Cerylidae > Ceryle > Ceryle rudis. The sequence continues at coordinate 14,230 of JAAGNO010009096.1, forward strand.
TAAACCCGTGATTACTGCACATACCAAAATATTAGGATTTTGACTAATCCTTCAGCAAAGTTTACACACTTCCACTCATCCTGGTGGGGAAAGAAACTGTCTTTCAGTGTGAGGTATGTGAAATGATGCAGTTAGCTTCCCCACACTTACTGGAATCCTTTCATTATCAAATCTGAAGAGTAGGGAATAACACAGGGAAACTAATTTTCCAGGCCTGAGAAGGCAACTGTTCGGAGTGACATGTGTCTTCATTTGAAGCTCCTCATACTTCATAAACTTTAGAAAACTCTTGGTGAAGCTGGAAATGCATCTAGTAGTTACATCATGATGTCATTCAGTTACAACACTACTGTATTTCTTTTCAGGTTTTCCTCTGCCATCCATTTGCTATATTGTTCATCACAGAGCATATATAATTCAGATATATTCCTGAAACTTAAAAAAATTTACTAGAAGTACATAGTTTAAAATTGCTTCATTTTGAACTCTGCCAACTTATTCAGCCCATGGCTGTTAATCAGACTTCCACTTCAGCATTGCACAGCTTGCCCAGCGGGCTAGTAATGTATGACTGCCATTTTCTTGCCAATGGATGGTTTGCAGCAACAAGCACAGAACCACTCTCAACACTCACTTTCAGGTCATTGTTATGTTTTGGGGCAGCGGTCCTAAGGAAGTCTATTCTTCCTTAGGGTGATAAAATAAATTAATTTTAAGACACCTGAATTTTGTTTTGCCCTCAGTTCCTTTTCTGTCGCTGCAGGGAGCGACTGCTGCATGATCCCAATGTGACCAGACTATAACACCGGGAAGCATAAATGCTGAGCATTAGCTAGAGGGAAGATTGGCTTGCAAACAATAGCAACAGCTCATGGCTCAAGCTTGCCAAAGTCCTGATTAAACTAGGTGGGCTTCCACCAATCTTGCATGTTGGGAGCATATTCCCATTGTGCGATGCACAATAGTGTGTATTTTTACAACAGCCTACCAATACCACTGCAATAAATTTGCTTTTCTGGTGTATCATGCCCCATGGAAGAGGGCAGAGAATTTTATTCTCAGCAGCAGTAATGACATGTGAATATAAAATACAGACATCAATTTCAGCTAGTGCTGACATGTCCTACACCTCCTGTATCAAAAAATAAGTTATGTAGGTATATAGCAGTCATCCCTCACAATTATTTTCTTCTTATTTATCACTGCAGATTTTAATGAAGTTACTTTTGATTTACACTGGTATGCAAAGACAGGGCATTCTATGTTATACAGGTATATAAATGTAAAGACTTGAAAGAGGCAGACAGCTTAAAAATTCAGAGACCTTGAAAAATGTTATTATTTAGAAGTACATACTAAATCATGGTAATTTGCGAGTACTTGTCTCCTATGATAGCTATGTTAGAAATATTGGAAAACTTATCTCTAGAAATACATGACAACAACTACTACAGCTATATACTTTCTGGATATATCCTAGTGGTAAAAAATTGTACAGATAAACAAGGCAGTATATCTGTGTATAACTGCTGTTTAAGTTGAATGGAGTAAATATTACAGTTGACTAGTAAATTCCATGTAACTATGTATTACTTACACTACCAAGCTTGATATATAATGTAAATGTTTTTCTCCATGTTACAAGAGAGATATGTGATGTGAGAAAAATAACATGTGCTTGGGATCAAGCCTGAGGAAAATCAAGGAATAACTCTCTTCAAAAGCACTTTCAGCTATAAACTGTTTTTTTACAGGTTGCTACCAGAAATGCTAATTCTCAAAATTAGAAAATTCTACAGAAGAGAATATTAGTGTTTATTCATCTTTAAAAAAAAACCAACCCACACTAAACCTTTTCTCATTTTCTTTCCAGTTCATCTTACAAGCTCCATGGCCTTCCAGAAACCCTGCAGCTTCTGACAGCCTCTCTTCATGATTATGATATAGATATCCTTACTTGAAAGGCTTCAAAAAAATCATCAAGGAAAATACCCATCCACCTCTAAAAAAGCTGAAAAATATATGCTCTTATCTACACTCTCTATAATATCATTTCAGTAATCATAAATTCAAACAGGAACTGGTATACAATAAAGAGTCAACAAGGAATATTTATTACCACAGTCTAGGAAGAAGTGGAAGTTTTCTCATAGTATATTTTCAGTTAATCTAAAAAGAGGTGTCACCTTCAATTTATTACTATTTTGTTTTGTATGCCAGACTTAACACAAAAATAACTTCTTTTGCACTGGTGGGAATTTGAATCATTCAGTAAATGCCAAACTTGGTAGCTTAACTATCTCATTTATAGAGCATTACATCTAAATTTACAATGCCTCCATCTTAAAATGGAGAAGTTTCAACAAAAAACATACTTTTTTTTTTTTAAGCTATTTCTTTTTGTCTTTGGTGGATTTGTCCTTTAAAAATAAGTTATTGTTCTATATGATTATTTTTCTATGGCTACATCACTGCTGTACCTGAGAAGTGAATGTTAATGTCTCTTTATAGACATAACTAGCAAAAAGTTTGGGTTTGTTGTGGTTTGGTTTTGGTGGTTGTTTTTTTTATGCTCAGGATGTATGCCTAACTGCTCTACATCAATATTGAAATACAAAAAAAGAAGTTAATGAACGGGCATGATGCAAAGTTCTTTCTTTCACAGATATGCTAGTTTTCTTGTGGCTGTACACTAGATACCATGTTACAAGAAGCTCACATTATTGTGTACAGATGAGTAAGCACGCACTGCTTCAAGAAAACTTTAAAAATACAAAAACAGTAAGTGACATAATTTTATCATATTTAAAGGCAGCAATTTGCCATATTCATTAAGGGGTTTTAGTTTTATATATATATAAAAACACATGCACAAAGTGTGAAGGGCTACAAGGCTTTAAATTAGCCTGTGATTTTTCAAGTTTTGCACAGCTAAATGCAAGCTTGTCAATAAATTGTGACTTTGAGATGTCCACAGTCAGAAAAACAAAGTAAGATCTTCTAGACTGATGATGAACAAGGACGCTAGATAAATGTTCATGTGCTGTACTTTTTATTATTGTTGGGTTTTAGCAGACCATAAAAAAAGACAGTATTAAAAATAAATCTCAGCAAATAGCACAGTTTAAGCAGAGCTATTACATACAGAATTTTCTACTACGTGGCTACTTGCAGAAAGTCACTGTCAGGCCCTACAGACTCTTTATTTAGTACATCATTAGTTAACGATAATGTTTTACCTTTCCCAAGTTTCTATAAAATGCCTTACTTTTTTCCTATTTACTCCTCTTGATCTACAACAACTATTTGAGAATACTATTCTTGCTTTATTATTTAATGTATATATACTTAAACCTATGCTATGGTACAGCAATAGTCTGGTACAGATGCTAGGTTTAAAGTTGGCTATGTTTTCAGAGAACTTTGAATAATTTGAGGGACAGGGCAACCTGTCTCTCACTAGCTACATGATACAGAATTTCTTCATAATATCTACTCTAAATCTGCCCTCTTTCAGTTTGAAACTGTTAATTCTCATCCTATCACTACACTTCCCAGCAAAGAGTTCCTTCTCATCTTTCCTGTAGGCCGCCTTTAAGTATTGGAAGGCCTCTATGCTGCTCCCTGGAGCCCCCTTCTCCAGGCTGAACAACCCTAACTAACAGTGTACCAGTCCTTATTTCACAATTGATTTTGTGGATAGAATATGTTCTGTTAGGAGAATTTGGTCTGTCTGAAGGAAGGAAGGCAAGAGTTGTTTTTCTGACTCAGACCTACCACAGACACTGCTAGTCTAAGAGAAAGAAAGCAGAGAGAATGTATCAGGACTGGCTGCAAACCATGTTCACATTTCTGGACAAGAAAATTAGCTCCTATTATTTGTTACTTCTTAGTTCAGGAGGCAGAAATTCATCCACTTCCTTGTTTGTAAGTAAGCTTGCACCAAAATTGTACTTGACTCTTATCAGTTTAGCTTCCTGAACAACCTATCAATTCCTCATTTATTGGTTGTTTTGCCAATTAAGCGTGCTATTAGTTTAGCCATTATAGATGAAGCTTCATATGAGTAAAGACATAAAATTGAAATATTGACTAAAAAACAAAAATATTTTAGAATAATTTAGTTTAGAGAAAGGAAACAAAATTTTTGCTTTCCCCTGAAAAACTATTATATTACCCTTAGCAATCATGGAACAATCACATCCCAGAAATGTATCATGGGAGAGAAATACTTTTCAGCAATCTATACTGATTACCATCCAAAGAATTGCTGTCTGAAAATTAGATCTGGAAATTTTATTACCAAGTGTTTTTGCATGACAATAGTCTTAGCTGAGAGTTAAGAAGTTATGTGTAGTTATTCTCATTTTACCTTGGATTTACTCTATGTTTTTGAAAGATAGCCAAGACTTTATTGATGTTTGTGGGTTTCTATCTTTTAAATCTTAAAATAAAAACAAAAAAAAAAGGGACTCCAGTAATTCTACTACCATCAATTACCAAATTTAGAAAGCTGGCTTTGTGTAATGAAGTTTTTACCTAGGAAAGAGAAGCACAGGATTTTTTTAAAAACATCTCTACTAGATTTAGCTGGATTAAACAGGCATCTCATCAGGTAGCATCCTCTGGTACCAGAAGAGGTCACAACAGTGACAGAACTTCAATATCCAGCACATTAGAGTTGCTCACTTTGACTCATGGATTTTTGTGAAGTCTGTAATTCCTACAGATCTTCCATATTCACATATGTTGCATTATTGCTGGGACAAACTCTTGTGTGCATCACCTGCCCTACAAACTCTTGCAGCGTATTTTTTTACCATTATGCCTAATTTAGAAACATGCTCCAAATCACAATAAGTTAAGGGTACAGTTATGATGAGAGTTAATGTTGGTAAAATGGGCTGAACTGATGTTTACACAACTGACTTCTTCAAGGCCAAGTCCTGATAGGCCAGCACTAAAAGCTATCAGTGAAGTAACCTGAACTGCTTCTGCAGTAGGTATAAGTTTGGGCTACAATTACTGCTCCAATGTGTTAAATTTAAGATACTTCTGGGTTCAAAGAGCAAGCTAAAACCTGGTTTCATCTGGTTCATATAGCTGACCCTGAAAGCTGTTCTGTTCTCTTACGGCTTGGATCAGAATTAAGATTTGGGGAAATGAAGGCTGAAGATCTTTTAACTGGAGGCTAACACATATTTGAGATTAAGAATGATGTGAACAGAACTAAAAGTTTAATGTTGGTACAAGAGTGAGAAGAATTCCCAATTTATCATCATGTTAAGAGCTGTAAATAATGTATAAAACAGCATAATCTGAATAACTCTGTTGGTGAAACACGAAATGTTGGCAGTGTTCAATAAGAGCATATGTCAACAAGTTCTCTGATGCTTTTGTCTGATGAGATACTGTTGGTCTCATTTTAGGGTTAGAATTACTGTTTAGCAGTCACATCGAAGAGCTATACATACTGACACATTCCACAAAGCTCCCACAAGAATGTTGAGGGCTCATGGCACACTGAAGAAGCTTACTGACCTGCTGCAATAGCAGTTCAACTGTCTGTGAGACAAAGTCTATCTGGGTACATCAGAACAGCGTGACCTCAGCTTAGTTTTACTGAGAAAAGTCTCACTGAGAAGTGAAAAACAATGCAACAAGTTCAAGCAAGGCAGGAAAGAGAATAAAAAGGCAAGAATAGCTGTTCAAATAGTGATAGCTGGCAGATGAGGGCTTCAAGAGGGAAAATAAAAATACTGACCCAAATAAAAATACAAATACTGAGCCAAAATGGTATAAGGCCTTAAAGGAGAAAGAAAGAAAAAAAAAAAAAAAAAAAAAAAGAAAGGAAAATAAAAGCTCAAAACCAATGAGTTTCAAGGAAAAATAAGGGACAGCATTTGGACTGTCTGGCAAAGGCTTGGCAGGTGTCTCATCAGGATCATGATGACAACCACTGTAGCTTATTTTTAGATATCTATTTTGTGTATTAGCCAACCAATAATTGCTTTATACCTGAAGATGTGTTCTGCGTACCAAGTCTCTGCACACTGCAAAAGCTACTCGCATGAAGCAATCAAGAAAGGGAGGGTTACATAGCTAAATAAAGAAATCTGATCAAAGATTAAGACCACTGCTAACACTAAAGCTTGGGTTAAGATTTCAGTATCCTGGTCTGAAAGTTTTCATGGATCCTGGAAAATCTGTAGGGACACAATAGGAATAAATGCTAGCCCAGTATTTATAGATGGGACGAAAGGCATCATGAGCCCTGGCTTCTGAATAGGTTAAGTGTTAAGGTTCCAATTTAAACAAGCTGTTTTCGCTGTTCCATGATAAAGGTCAGCTCCAAGATTAAAGCTTTTGTGAAAAAAGCTTTAGTGTGAATCCAACATGTTCTGCAGCCAATTTAATGTTGGACCCTAGAAATTCCAACCAAAAGGGGGCTGACTGTGGTAGAGATTAACCACTGTTGACAGTTCAATGCTAACAGGTTTGCCTGGTCAGTGCTTGAGGCTGGATTTTAGAATGGGACTGAGAGTCACATCATAAACTGAAGACTTGCCTCTCCTTTTAGACAAGAACTGACAGTAATGTGCAATTGCTGGCCCTGCCATGTGTAGTTATCTTAACTATAATTAATGGAAGTTCAAGGTCAGAATCTTCGGGTGAAGGTTTTAGGGCTTTGTTGGCTAATCAGTCCTGCAGATCATTCCAGGGTGAAGCAAGGGCTGTCTCAAGTAGGAAAAACTATTTGTCAGTTTGACTGCTAAGAATACTTAGCAGGATATGGTCTGAACAAGGGTTCAGAGCAGCGTTTGATGAATGATTACATTTCTTAAACCTCCCACAAGGCCTCCAGTTCCTGAAAAACTAATTGAAAGATATCATGGGCTTTACTTCCATTACTACAGCACTTACTAATCAACAAAGAAAGGCTTAGGTGAATCAGAATCCAGGTTTATTAAAGCCTAGTCCAAACACCTGCAAAAGTCTTCAATGAAAGGGGATAATGACAGCTCATCAGATCATTTTCAGTACCAGGGAAAACATGTTTGTCCAGCTTATAACTGTGGTTAGGGAGAACATTCAGGACCATGAAGGCTCACACATGTGTGTAACGATTATTCCATGCAAGATGCAGAAGGAATATGAGGAATGGTGATACAACAGAAGCTGATGCGCTATTCCTAGTATTAATTTAGATACAGATATTTAACCTTAATTTTGGTTTGAATTTTAAGCCAGAGTTCCCAATCCAGCTCTACACGTTTTCATTTATTGGCGAGTCCATTAACGTTTACAAATATAAAACTGGATGGTAGTAAAAGAAATTAGCTTCCAAATGAAGTGCAGTTACACAGCCTTAGATAAAATCCAGCACTGTGCCGAGTTCACAAGTTGGCAAAGCAGATGCTGGGAGATCTGTGTTTATTGATCGATCTTGGAAGGTCTTTTACTGCAGCTTAAGGGCAGATAATAACAGACCTATTGCTCTTTCAGACATGGGTCTGATTGCTTGATCAGTAACTGAGATCAGGGTTTGGAAGTGAAGAGTGAAGAATTTCATGAAATATTTCAGAAAGAAAAATGATGGCTATCTACCTGAGCTTTTTGTCATTTATATAGGGGAAAGGCTGCATTGTATTAAACTTCAGTTTACAGTTTGAATCACTGAGAACATTGGTCTTAGTGACAGAAAAACTTTGGCTGAATGTGGGAATTTTTTTTGCCCCTAATGGATGCCGTAAGTCCTGTGGGACTAATAAAAAAGGAACTTAAAGCATACTTGCAGTATCTGAGGAGTGGTCACATGGTTGGTAAATCAGGTTGGTGTTCGTGCTAGGACTGGATTTAGCTATATTCGAGTTAAGTATGGGGGGTAAAAAGTGTTTGTTGGAGTCTCTTCAGTCCAGTTGGCTTTGAAAGAGACAATTCTAACAGATGTGCTAAAGTTTTACTGCCAAACAAAAGCTGACGTTCATTAGGCCTAGAATTGGGCTTCAGTCAGGTAAATGCAGATCCACAGTAGTATTAACTTCGTCTACTTATGTTGGCTGAGATGGAATTAATTTTTTTCCACAGTAGCATGTACAGGGCTAGGTTTTGAATTTGTGCTGGAAACCAGGTTGATAACAAAGGGATGTTTTAACTATTGCCAAACAGGGCTTGCACAATATCAAGGCATTTTCTGCCTCCCACGATGCTCCACCAGCCAGTAGGCTGGGGGTGCACAAGATGTTGGAAGGGGGACACAGCTGGGACAGCTGACCCCAACTGACCAAAGGACTATGCCATCATGATCAGTAATAAATGCTGCAGGAAGGAGGAAGGGGGGCAATGTGTGACGTTATGGAATTTTTCTCTCTAAGTAACCATCACACACATGATGGAGCCCTGCTGTTCTAGAAATGGCTGAACACCTGCCTGATGATGGGAAACAGTGAATTAATTCCTCATTTTGATTTCCTTGTATGCATGGCTTTTGCTTTACCTGTTTAACTGTCTTTCTCTCAACCCACAAGTTTTCTCACTTTTACCCTCCTTATTTTTTCTGTGATCTCACCTGGGAAAGGAGGAAGGGGGGAAAGGAAGCAGCTGTGTGAGGCTTTGCCACAAGACTTATATTAAGAGCAGGCCTCCAGGCTGAGGTGAGAATACTGTGAATTAAACCATTTTTGTTAAAAGTAAGACTGATGATTACTTTGGATCCTCACATAAAACAAATCTTGCTTTATGGTAAAGCTTCAAATTAGGGTTCAGAATTGCTGATAATCTTCTTACAATATGTTTTCAACAAAAATAAAGCTTGAACAGATATTAACTTGAGCAATTCTTCTAAGCCATTCACATGGGTATGAGGTACAGTATGCAAATTAATTCTGTGTAAAGGACAAGGATAGGGTTTGCATAGGTGTCGATTAGAAAAGTAGAGGGTCTTCCATTTCATTAAGAAGAGGCCTTCAGGTTAAGTTGAAGCACATGTCACCTTCAGCACTACAGCTTCTCACTAGCCAAATCCAAAAGCCAAACCCTAGTCAGACCTCCTATTTCATATCTGCTGGCAGTGCCACACTCAGCACCTCCTACAAAATCACCTTGTCTCCTCACCTTAACTAGGAATCTTCTTTCTTGCCACACTTCCTCCTCCCTTCTGGGTCATCTGGTTCATTAAGCACAGCCCTAGGTTTTGCATAGACATAGCATATCAGCCAGATTCAACCTTATCTGTGACCTCAACCCTAAGAGCTGTTTCATAAAAATACTTCCATGTTCAGCTCTCAATCCTCTCGTTTACCACATTCAAATCCTTATCTAAGACTTAAGCACCCCGATCATACAGATCAGGTTTCAACTTTCTACTGTAGGTCTTTCCCAACAAACATCTGTCCCAATTCTCCTGAAGACCTCTTCAGACAGCGAGAAGGACTTTGGAGCTCAAATCCCTCAAAAACTAGGTCTTCGTGAGCTGCTAAATCCAAGCCTTTGCTTGGGACTAGATCCTTCAGCCCACAATTTAAGTACTTTGCAATGAAAAAAAAACCCTCTCTTCAATTTCATTTAAACGCCTCTTCTCAAAACTGTTCTTGCAATACTTCATAACATGTACCAGAAGGAAGAAATAATCAGTTAAAAATAAATCAGTTTCAGTGGTTAGAGAACAGTAACAAAGACCCACCCTAGTGGGAAACTATCTAGTTTTCTGTGCTCAGCATGAATCAATTTCTTGAAAGAAAACCAAAACCTACAAACTAAGGCACAACAGAGAGCAACAAGGAGAAGATTAGCAAAACAGGATAAAGTAACTAACAATTTTTCCCCAAAATCATTACTACAATATACAAGTCCTCTTTCTATTCCCCCACACATACCCCACATAACCATTTGGGGGTATTTTAGGTGTGGCAACCACTAAACAATCAGTTGTTTGGCAACTTCCAAAGTAACACCTTAACAAATTTTCGTTGTTTAATCTCAAGGTTTCCTCACCTGTTCCGCTGACAAGCCAAGTTTCATACAAGTGGCTAACATTCTGGGGATGGGGCAGGCAATCACATACCAACCTCCTGTAGTCAAGGTTCATTCCCACTCCTCTAGCTACTGCTGCTACTACTTTTGTTCTTCTACAGCTATATGCTGTTTTGAAATGTGAAGGCTTTCTAGCACTTTCCATTCCTCTTGCTTCAGATGCTCAGCAAAAAGCACACAGAGCATACATCTATTATATATGGTTCTCTTTCTTGCAATGGATTTTAGAAGCTCCCCATTTTTCTCCTACTCTGACTTGACTTTTCTTCCTTCCCTTCTCCCCAACAGATACCTAACAGCCTGACAAATCCATTTCTATCATACCTGGACAGACTAAATTATACTTCTCATTTTCTCAGACATCTGGTGCACATCAAGTAGGTATTGTGTAGGTCAACCTTTTTTTAAGCTAAGGTTTTGTGGGGTTGGCATTTTTTGGTTGTTTCATTTTTTACTTTTTTAGTTAGTAACTTGCTTGTTTGTTTTGGGTAATATAGTTATTGCTTCACATGTTTTGAACAAGGGAAAATGAACTTCTCTGGAGATTTTTTCCCATGCTCCTTCTATGATGAAAAAGGTGAATTTTCCTCCTAGGAGAGATCTGATGAAGATAGATCTGCAGCCTGTCAGATGCCTTTTGATGCACTGTATTGAAGTGAAGTTGACATGAAATTTTTTTTTTTTCCCCTGTCTATCCAGCACATAGCAACAGAACATTTCCTCCAGGTGAGCACTCAGTGGGAGGTCTCTGCAAGGGGGAAGAGGAAGGATGGGGGGGGGGGGGTGGAGGCTGTGCTTTCTTTGTAAGCCTCAGCACCAACAATAATTTGTAAGTCTAGACTGGCAGCAAAGAAACGTACATAAATAAATAAATAATTTACAGAGCTTTAAGAATAATGCCATTCCCAGAAAAACAACCTTTATGTAGATTAAAGCAACAATAAGCAATTATCTCCTGTTGAAGTTGGCCCTCATCCCACATGTGGGATGTGCAGGATGCAACAATACCATTTGTCATCTTATACTTTTCCAAACACTAAAAAGAATGATCTCAAACCGTATTAAGGCTACATCTTTTCCTGCTGTTCACAGCCCTTTTTTAAACTGTTGGAGACACCTTAAATCTAGTTCCCTGAAATAGAACCTAAACATACTTTAAATAAAACCAACTGACTCTATATACTCCAAACAATACTTCAGTTATTTGAGACACAAATTGGGAGCCTGAAGAATGAAAAGCCTAATTTCAGAGCTCAGAAAGGGACTATAGACAGGCATATAATTACTACCATTTCTCAAGCTGTCTTCTGCTTCATATTAGTCCTCAAAAGTCTGAAAGTTTTTGTCTTGGCCAGATTTGGGCATATTTTCACAGACAGAAAGGAGGTATCTGACCCAAAGTTCAGCTTCCAGACGAATATCTATTGCCTACTCTAATATTACAGGGAACCTACAAAATTTAAGGAAAGATTACTGGTGTTTTTCCTTATTGTCATCCCTTGAAATAGCTTTGCTATCTTGTCTGAAGCATCCAGAAGAGAAATTCAGTTGGATACAGGTACTTTTCTTAGAAACTTTCAGCCCCAAAGTGCAGAAGTTCAACAGGGTTACAAAATCTGAAGCAAGATGCTATGATTACAAGTACCTACCACTCCCGTCTAGATTAGTGACAAGATTAGTACTACATTCTGCATGGTTTTTTAACAAGAAACAAACAAAACAAACAAACAAAAAACCCCAACCAAACAAAAACCAACCAAACAAAAAAAGAAATTTAGAATCATAGAATTGCTTTGGTTGAAAAAGACTATTAAGAGAGTCAAGTCCAACAATTAACACAACACTGATAAGTCCACCACTAAACCCTGTCCTCAAGTACCACATCTATATGTCATTTAAATACCTGCAGGGATTGTGACTCAGCCACTTCCCTGGACAGTCTTTTCCAGTGCTTTACAACCCTTTCAGTAAAGAAATTTCTCCTAATGTCCAGTCTAAACTTCCCCTGGCACAACTTGAGGCCATTTCCTCTTGTCCTATCACTTGTTACCTGGGTGAACAGACTGAAACCCACCCCACTACAACCATCTTTCAGGTAGTTGTAGAGAAGAATAATGTCTCTCCTCAGCCTCCTTTTCTGCAGGCTAAACAACCCCAGTTCCCTTGTTCTCTAAACCCTTCACCAGCTTCACTACCCTTATTTGGACACGCTCCAGCATCTCAATGTCCTTCTTGTAGTGAGGGGCCTGAAACTGACACAGTACTCAAGGTCTAGCCTCACCAATTCCAAGTACAAGGACATAATCTCCCTATTCCTGCTGGCCACACTATCTCTGATACAAGCCAGGATGCTGTTGGCCTTCTTGGCCACCTGGGCACACTGCTGGATCATATTCAGCAGGCTGTCGATCAATTGGGCAGTTTTCCAGCCACTCTTCCCCAAGCCTATAGTATTGCCTGGATTTGTTGTGACCCACACGCAGGACCCAGCACTTTTTGAACATCATACCACTGGCCTCAGCCTATAGGTCCAGCCTGTCCAGATCCCTCTGTAGAGCCTCCCTACCTTGAAGCACATCAACACACCCACCTAACTGAAAACTTACTAAGGGTCACCTCGATCCCCTTATCCAGATCATTGATAAAGACATTAAAGAGAACAGTCGCCAATACTGAGCCCTGGGGAACTCCACCTGTGACTGTCCACCATCTGGATTTAACTCCATTCACAACTCTTTGGGCCCAGACATCCAGACAGTTTATCCATCAAAGCATACGCCCATCCAGGCCATGAGCAGCCAGTTTCTCCAGGAGGATGCTCTGGGAAACAGCATCACAAGCTTGACTAAAGTCCAGGTAGAAAACATCCATAGCCTTTCCCTCATGCACTAAGCATGTAACCTTGTCATAGAAGGAGAACAGGCTAGTCAGGTAGGACCTGCCTTTCATAAACCCATACTGACTGGGTCCAAATTGTCCTGTACGTGCCACATTATGGCACTGCAGATGACATTCTCCATAACCTTTCCTGGCAGTAAGGTCAGATTGACACGCCTGTAGTTCCCTGGATCCTCCTTTTGGCCCTCCTTGTAGATGTGCGTCACATTTGCTTATCTTCAGTCAACTGGGACCTCCCTGGTTAGCCAGGATTGCTGATAAATGATGAAAGTGCCTTGCTGAGCACTTCCACCAGCTCCCTCAGTACTCCCAAGTGGATCCCAACCAGCCCCACAGACTTGTGCATGTTAAGTTGTGTAGTAGGTCACTGATCATTTCCTCTTGGATTACAGTAGCTTTATTCTTCTCCCCATCCCTGTCATCCAGATCAAGGGGCTGAAACTCAGAAAACAACTAACTGGTCATACCTTTAAAGACTGAGGCAAAAAAGGCATTCAGTATCTCAGCCTTTTCCACATTCTTGGTCACTATGTTTAACCCTGCATCCAAAAATCTAATTTTTAAATGAAAAGTGGAAAAATATTTATTTTAAGATTTTAGCCTTAAAAGAGATAACTTGGAAAATGTGACAACGTGAAAACTCTGGCAAGCTACCAATTATTAACTACTCCCAGATGCACACTGTAAGCCTATCCAAACTTCTGAGTTTTTAGGAAAGAAACGATTACTCAAATGCCTTTGCTGAGAAACAACTTCTCCTCTAGTGTAAAAATCAATGCTTAAAAACAAGTTCCAGAAAGTTTTTCAACCTATATTCTTAGGCTTTACTGTGCCAATAGCACAGAGAGCACAATAAGTTTTCTCAGCAATTCTGCTGTGGTTTAGAAGTTTTCTGTCCTAGTGTCTAAAATCAGTCAAGAACATGCAAACTGGCAAACTAATAAATCCAGAGGCACTTCTGCTGCTATTCATCATACTTGTGGTGAGTACCAGAGAATCACATAATCTAAGGAAAATAAATTATGTTCTTTGAAATGTTACAAGGGTGATGGGGTTTTTTTGTTTGTGGGTTTTTTGTGTGTGTATTTTTTTTTTTTACTTTAACTGCTACTCTCACAACTATTAAGTACTACTCAGTAGGTTATCACCCTATCAAGGAGAGGTAGATGATAAAACAGAAGGGAAAAAACCCTGTTTGTGATCTGGTGTTCACAACAAATGTGGAGGTGAACATGATGCACAAACACCCTACTTTTAACAAGCAAATGATCTTTTTTTTTATTAACCTAATGTTAAGCTAATACTTTATAGCAATACACTGTTTACAAACAGAAAGTAAATAAATTCTAAATACCTGGAAGATGAAACAGCATGTTTCAGATTCATGTTAAGTTTAAGCCAGTACTATGGAAATTTTCGCCAACCAAGCCAAAAATTTCAGCAATAAAGTAACACCTAACATAAGAAATTGAAGCAAAACTAGCTCCCACTCTCTAAAAATCTAGTTCTAGGGTTTTATTACTTAATTCCAAAGACTCACTTTGATATGAAAAACAAAAATGCTGAAACTGTACACTTAGGGTCTTTATTGAGAGTAGTTGTAGGTGTTGGAAATAGAGTAGCAGAGGGGGGAAAAAGTTCTGCAATTACTGCTCCAATTCAAAAACTGGCATGCAAATGCTTGGTATTGATCTGAAACTATGTTTTCTGTTCAGTGCATTATCTATGCAGAATGGGTTATTTAAAAGATCTAAGTGTCCCAAAGACTGAAGATGTCTGATTTTGGTACAGCTATGAAGATTAACTCTAATCTTCACCAAAGCTTTTGAGCTGTTTAGGTCCAGAGTGCAAATTTCGCCATCCATTAACATTTTCCCATGAAAAGACAAGGTTAACTATGCACTGACATTACCGCTGCAAAGAGAAGGAAAGATTACTTTCTTTCTGGCACTAGCTGAGCTGCAGTGAGGCTCAGACATCTACAACGATTGTGGAGGTAAGTGTTGATACTGTCAGTCCCACATGCGGGAGGTGGTAAAATCTAGTATCTGCTACAAAAAAATATTTTTTTAATTCCCGAAGAGCAAAAGCTGTCCCCTGCTGAAAACTCCTAGGGTCCAGCAACAGAGAAAGAGAAGCATGTCCCTAAACTATGTGCTGGGTAACAGGCACAAAGAATTGCTTTGTAGGCTCAAATATGCTCACTACAGCTTTAAAGGTCTTTCTTTGTAGCTCAGAGGCAAACTTCTAGTTATCTTTCCTCGCAGAGTATGGATTGAGAGTAGTCCCGAGGAGAAAGATTTGAGCATGCTGGTTGATGAAAAGCTCAACATGAGACAACAGTGGTTGGTGCAGCCCGGCTGCATCAAAAGCATGGCCAGCAGGTCAAGGGAGGTGATTCTGCCCCTCTACTCAGCTCTCCTGAGACCCCATCAAGACTGGGCCAGAGAATGAGCAAGGCCTGCATGGAGGGAAGAGGTATTGATGGCTCTCAATAGTCCTGAATGGCTCTGCCATCCTCCCCTGGGTCCTTGAAGATACATTAACAACAGGAAGAGATAAATTCTGTGTAGGCGGGATCGTGACTTTCCCTGAGTTAATTTCTTCTGCTAGCCATTGTGACTGCACCAAGGGGAGTTCTATGGCAGACACTGCACCAGAAGTGGCTCATGCAAATTAGGATCGCCTCTACACTGCCTACGTAAATTTGGAGATGCCATCAATATCCCAAGAGTATAAAGACAGAAAAATATTGATCAGGGTGCACTCACCACCAAAGAACTCAAGATCTGTATTGATCCCATGAGACATCACTGGATCCAAGGGTGGTGATATCTTTCTATCTTAATCTCTCCCTCCGCCCAGCATCTTTTCCTTTCCTCCTCTTTCTATTCACTTTTCCTTTTCTTCTTGATACTTACCTGTGCCTTAAAGTAATTGATAAGAAAATGGCCTCTATTGCCAAAACACCATTATCCACACCATTTATTGACTGTTCTCAGGGAAATCAAATAAATTGGTTTGTATTATTCCTCCAAGTCACTGTCATGACTCTACCACCTCTGTGGCCCTGCTGTGCAGAGATAGTGTCTATCAGAGGATCATAATGATCCATCTCCCTCATCATCCACCGAGTGGGATGAGATAAGCCCGAGTGCAAGAAGGACATGGACCTTTTGGAGCAGGTCCAGAGGAGGGCCATGAAGATGATCAAAGGGCTGGAACACCTCTCATGTAAGGACAGGTTTAGAGAGTAGAGGCTGTTAAGCCTGGAGAAGGTAAAGACTCTAGGGACACCTTATTGCAGCTTTTCAGTATCCAAAGAGGGCCTATAAGAAAGCTGGGGAAGGACTTTTTACAAGGCCTTGTAGTGACAGGATGAGGGGTAATGGCTTCAGACTGGAAAAGAGTAGATTTAGATGAGAAATTAGCTATGATGGAGAGGAGACACTGGAACAGGCTGCCCAGGGAAGTTGTGGATGCTCCAGTGCTGGGTAAATTCAAGGATAGGTTGCATGGGGCTTTGAGCAATCTTGTCCAGTGTGAGGTCTCCCTGCCCATGGCCGGGTGATTGGAACTAGATGATCTTTAAACTCCCTTCCAACCCAAACTGTTCTATGAAAGTCCTGTCTTAAGGAAAAATGGAGTCCCATGCTCCAAATATTTAGAGACTGATTCAAACACTACTAGCATAATAATATCTTTACACTTATTAAGATTTTCATATATTCCAGCATGAAAGGGGAGAACTACTAAAACCAGAGGCAAGATTAATCAGCGAGTGTTGGAATGATTCACACAAAGACATTTCCCCTTAGCTATTCTGAATAATTTCTTTCACTAAAGAGAATCAGACAGTCATTTTCCTTTACCAGTATGTCAGAGATTTCTATACAGACTTTGAATATCTACATTCATTTATCTGTATCCCTGTTTGAATGAGGGTTAGAATGATTCACAAAGGCATCCGAGCTGTCATTTCTACCTGAATTCTGGAGGTTTGTTTCTGCTCTGCAATCACAATGAAAATACATAAAATAAAAGGATGCACTGGCTACAGATAAAACATACCGAAGTCAGCACAACTGGTAATTCTTTCCATACATGATCCAAGCAATACTGATATAAGGTTATGCCACTCTATATTACCACTTATTTTATTAACAGACTGCATCACAGCTAAGGCTTCATGATGTCTTTTCAAGCAGTTCTGTTGATCCAGAAAAATACTTGAGGGTTTTGCAGCTTTCTTAAACAGATTTTTCATCTCAGAGTCCATAGCACACACTGTGATGTTCTTTCACTTAAGGTTCACCTTTTTTTGAGAGAATGTGGATGTAGGTCTTTTTCCAATGAAAGCAGCCCAAATTTATGGGGAAAAATCTGCGCTTAAAAAACAATAGAAGTCTTTGCTTTGCAGTTGGATAAGAATCCATTACTTCTTTAAAGTGTGAGAATGCTGGACAGAGTGTAGAAGCATCCCTGAAGGGCATGAGAAGTCACGCAAGAGGTCCCCAGATGTCCAGACACCCTGAAGGGAGATGAGGATACCAGTACCCCCAGCCTCTCCATGCCCTGGGAAGGTGCCCTTTTCATGCCCTGGAAGGAAACAGGGAGTGACAAACTGGGAAGAAGGGCATGTGCCTTAGTCCCTGGTCTCTCCCCAGAGCTGGGGTTCTTCTCTCCAATGGGCATGACACATCTGCTCTTATCAGGATTTGGACCCATGAATACTCTCTCAGAAGGTGTCACCTAAGGAAGTGCATAAAAGAAAGAGACCACCTCAACTGCCATGAGCCCAACAGATCTCCACAGGCACACAGACCCCAGTTCCAGCACCTTCTTTAAATTTTTGCTAGGTTAAATAAGGAGGCCCTTTATCCCACCACTTCTTTTGGCTGGTGTTTTTGGACATGTTCAGATGCAGACACAGAGTCTCTGCAAACAGGATATACACATCATTAAAGTAGAAAGCAGTGGCTTGTTGGCTAAGCCATGCAGAAGGCAGCTGGGATTTAGTGAGCTATAAGGCTAGGTATTAGTATCCTCCCAGCCCAAGGAGGTCCCTTAAGGTCTTTGCTGGCCAGACAGGCACCAGTCTGGCAAGGAGGGGTCAGCCTGCACAGCTCCCAGAACAGCTTCTTTGCACTGCAGAGCTGCCATCTTCCACCAGCTCCATCAACATTGATGACTTGACCTAATTACCCAGTGTTCCTGACTAGTTTCTTTTCTCCCTGTCCACTTCTTCCCTTTTAGGGCTTTGTCTTTCCCTACTGTTTTATATGCTCCTCAATACCTGACAATCTGGTCTCAGCTCTCCTACCACTGGCTATAATTTTGTCCTTTTTACATTTCAACAGAATTTCTCACAAATCTCCTTCGGCAGTGTGAGCAAGGTTGTGCAGCTGGGCCAAGTCAGAGCTGGACCTTGGAGTCTTGGGACACAGGCAATTAAACCTTTTTCCATCTATGGTTCTTCTTTCACTTTTTCCTAGTATGATCTGCGTGGAATAGGACCAAGCTTGTAAATCCTGAATA
>JAAGNO010009096.1:32797-122699 GCA_033439905.1 Ceryle rudis
TTCCATCTATGGTTCTTCTTTCACTTTTTCCTAGTATGATCTGCGTGGAATAGGACCAAGCTTGTAAATCCTGAATAGGATCATGCAGGAGATAAATATCAGTGTTTCACAACTGAAGATGTATATTCAAGAGCAGAGATTTAGGGTCTTACCTACTGCAATTTAAATGCAGTAGGATTTTGAAGGTGTTGCACTTAGATTTAAGTACTTGCAGTAAGCTACATAGACCCAAACAACCCCCAGTGTTTCTGCAGTTATGGGGTTGGGTTTTTTAACCTAGAAGGCAATTTAGATTGAGGAAAACACCACTTACTGCAAAGTGCATACCAAAAGAGAAGAGACAGCAAAGCACATTCTGGTGTACTTGCTTGAGTTTTTCTAGCACATAAAAACATATCCATGGAAAACTCCCTTATCTTACAAGAACAGAATTCCTCAGTCCATTCGCTATTCACCCTTTGCTCCATTTGGAAAGGAGATTCTAGAAATATCAGCTAGCATTTATAATTGCAGAAAACCAAGGTTGATATATTCCAGTACAGAAGAAAAATAATGCAGGTCAGGGGTAATGAAAAATACTTCATTTGCCTTTATAGAACTAGCCAATATCTGTACTAGAACTACTTATGTATGTCTCCAGAAAATAAATGGTTGTGTTTGCTCAAACCACATTTGAATCAGCTTAAAAAAAAAAAAAAAGCTTTCATTTATGTCCATTAATTCAC
This sequence comes from Ceryle rudis, assembly GCA_033439905.1. Classification (NCBI taxonomy): domain Eukaryota; kingdom Metazoa; phylum Chordata; class Aves; order Coraciiformes; family Cerylidae; genus Ceryle; species Ceryle rudis. The sequence continues at coordinate 33,523 of JAAGNO010009096.1, forward strand.
CTTCAGTTTCAGAAGAAGGGTTCAGTGGGTTCCTATTTCCTCTGAAGTACTGAGCTAGGTAATTGTTATGTCCCTGAGCTGCAGGAGGCACCCAGGTGCTTCACATATTTCTATTTTTACTCAAGCTTTACACTTGAGGTAATTGACGCACAAGGAAAATCATAATCACAAGCCATCAAACTTCTTTCAGCATGTGTCTAGTCATGTACAGGCTCAGACTTCAAACTGAGTAAGTGCCATACTGAACTGAAAACACAGGGCTTGTCCAAACAGTGGGAGTCAAGATGTTGCACACTTCTGAGGACATAGGCTTGAAGTCCCATTCAGAGAATAGGACTAACTTGAGCCTCAGAAACTGACTCATAGGACTATACATTACAGTTTATGATGCTGGCTAGACCTGAGTTTATCATTCATATTACCCTTAGAGAGGAAACGAGGAAACATTTTGTAGGTCTCAGTTCAAAGTTTGTCTAAATTGGATCACAGTATTAGCAGTGTGGAGTTTATTTCCACAATAAAGTCCCTGAGGTTAAAAGTTCCTTATTGCAAGGTCTGTCATTCTATGTTCTTTTTTACATGGATATAGTATGTGTCAGGGAGCCACATTTTGATTATTGTCACATTGAACAACGTAAGTGATGTAGAGAACTGTAAGAACCACTGTATTTCTTTCACAGCTTGATCATGGCATCTAAATCTAGAAATGAATAATTCATCTCAGGACAGCAATCTGTAATCCCCTGCCCTACACATCTTCCCAGCATTTCAGCTCTTTGATGAAAAGACAGCAGGAAGAACGATACAGGCTGAAGAAGAAAGAGGGGAAGGTAGATACTTTACCCCACATTTTGAACTACGTGTTACTTTTAGGTCTGCAGCTCTGTGAGCCTTGGATTCACCTTGGAGCACTAGGGAAAAGGCAGTCGAGACAGGAACCACGTGGCAACAACAATTTTCCAGTTCTGATCTAATGTACTTGGTTGACTGCCCTGCTCAGTATCTTCTCATGCAGCTCTGCATAGTAAAATTCAGAGGAAGTATCTCACATGGGAAAGCTTTAACATTACTGCTAAATATTAAGTGTATACAGTCAAAAAGAACCAAATGGCACTTCTCAGACACATTTTCTATTGGAACAGAAAGGGGAAAAATGGTTAAAAAACACAGATTAATGCATGTCCTGCAATACCTTACTAATTAAGGCAGATTCTATCTTTCACTAAATATAGCTCCACAAAGTACTCAACTACTAGTACTAAGTAGTTGAGTCTAAGGTACAGAAGTAAAACCTTAATAGAAATTAATGATGCACTTTGTATCGCTAATAGTCTCTGCTCCCACATAGTCTTACAGTAGGCTCGCTGAGTACCATCTACCTATGGTATCACTTAGTCCTCCAAGAGGTACAGTTCACTGAATGGTTTCAGAGGGTTTTTTTAAACTATGTAGCAGAATCTTTGTTATAATTCCTTTGTTATTACCCACCATCTAAGAAATAAAAATGCTGACTCTCTCCAGCTAAAAGAGCTACATTTTAAAGGGTTGTAAACCTTTAGTTATTTTATGATTTAATGCATTTGTTTTTTATTTTTATCAGAGTAGCAGTTTTGAACGAAGATATAAAAGCCTAGAATAAACACCTGATCCAATATATCTGGCTGGTAATACTGCTTTCAACAAACACATTTGATGAGCAAACACGTCCTCCTAGCCACCTACACTCTTACCCATCTGTTAGGATGGCAACATGCCTCTGCACAAGGTAACATGCCAGTACTAGAAGGCCAGAGAAACAAGCCAAAAGTAGGGCTAAGGAGAAATCTAAATAACATTGCACTTACCAGATCTTCTTCCCAAGTTCCATTCTGCTTGTAACAAGCAGTATGACACTGACTTTAAAATCAGTGACTTTAAAAATTTGATTCCAGTTGTGTACAATTATGGGACTAACAGCACACAGGAAAGAAGAATTAGTCGGTTGTGGGTACTCCCTGCTGCCGATGCCCCTTGAGATGGATTGCAGCTGGTAGTTGAGAAGCCCATTAAGAATATCTGTCAATTTACTTTGAACAGCTAGAGAGAGCAGGTGCTGCAGGTGAACATCATTCCCTGGAAGACAGCACCACGTGGGACAGTCACAATCAGTGAAGAGGCTAACTACAAGCTTGGTCTCTATAATGACAGCCTGGAATGGCAAGAAGTGTAATTCACCCAGTCTGAATTGCAAAGCATGTCACACGTTTGTTTTACAAACTCGTGCATTGTACCTCTCAAAAAGCACATCTCAAAAACCTTCTTATTCATCAATAAGTCTGGAGCTAATGCATTCACTACAGTTGTGTGTCTTTGCTACTGTGAAGTGGGTAGAAATTGTTCTGTATTCTGTAAAAAATAAACAGGCAGAAAAAAAGTTTCATTTTACATTCCAAGAATATAATGAGTGGGTTTTTCCTAATTTTGAGGTTTGCACTTTACTGAGTATAACTTCTGTTTCAATAGAAGTGCTTTGGGTTTTTTCATAAATATAAAATTGCCCCCAGCAGCTTTTAATATAAGTAGGCAGTTCTTTTAGAAACTATGCCGCTCCAAAAGAACATGGAAAAATTACAAAATATCTCTTAACAAAACTGATGATTAACAAAGTATTCATTTATAGATGACCTGTAAAATTTTGAGATGAGATTAGAAAGGCATTTCCCACTTTGGCATTAAAATTCCATTTTCTAAGCTTTGGAAAATACTGGTTTTAATTAGTCTGCCATATGCTGCTGTGTATACCTTTTTCTAAGCAGAAAGCCTTTGCTTTGGGATCTCTCTGAGACTCAGCCACCCTGACATATCCAAGTCTCCCACCGACTGTACAAACTACTTAGGACCTAGTCCAAAGCCCAGTGGAAAAACACTGTTATAACCCCTGCCCTGTTTTCCTCACCATTATAGCTGTGCACAGTGGGGAGGTACAGTCACACCCTTTGATATGATTAAGAGTTAACTCTGAGATTCTTTGTCCTTTCTATAATACAGCAGACACTGGAGAAGTTATTAATTTTTAAATGGTTTTAATTGTGAGAAATCTATGCCAAGAAGTTGAGTCTTCCAGTTCTCCCTGAGAGGGACAATGCCAAATATTACAGCCAGCTTTCTCCATGATTGAAGAAAGCAACCAACAAAGGATGACTGCATGGAGAGGAGGACAGGGAGAGGATAAGTGAGTTTTCAGCTATGTGAGCCCCCCTCAAGCTTTTTTGCCTAACGCAAAACTATGCAGGGTCATTTTCTTCAAGAGCACTGTAGAATCTATTAGGATCTACCTTTTCTGATTAAATTTTCTTGAAGAAAAAGAAAGCAGGAAGAAAACAGAGCCTGGAGCTCCTGTCTGGAGCTCCTTCACTAAGTACAGAAAAGAGGAACCTCAAACACTGGTCTCTTTTCTACTATCACCTCTCTGGATAGGCTGTATTCTGTGTTGAACGCCTTTTAGCATCATGCCTTCTCCTGTAGCTCCTTCACTGTTTACACAGTCATCCAAAATTCTCTGATCTCAGCTCTATGTTATAAAAACAAACTCAGTTGCCAAAAAAAACATATCTAGCCCTTAGACCTGCCATGACTTTTGCATCATCCTGTTTTACACTCCTGCTTCAATCATTTACCTGTCTGCTTTTTTTTGCAGAATATTGTAAGGCGTTTATTTGCTTTTCATTTTTTACATCTTATGTAGCCTAAAAGAGATCCAGCCTCTGTCCATTCAAGGCTAATACCATAAAATAATGTGGTATGTAATGCTAACTATTCTGTTTGTTCGTTTCAACACTTAAAAGCAGCGACTGAGGAAAGCACCATCTTGCACTCCTAAGAACCACTTCTCTAGCCAACATACTTCAGGAAAGCTCAGTCATACATAATCTAGAAAAATCACATGCTGAGTAGAGAAATAGCAGACTCATTTCCTTGAGTGGAGGATAATTTCTCTTCTAATGTTTGTTTTCTAACTGAATATTGCATTTTTCTGTAGATTCTATTTTTCACTGCCTGAAAGCTCTACTCATTTCTTCCAAGCTGCTGCTTAGAACTTTTGAAAAATAGCTACTCTGGAGCTCGGAGTTCAATAGGATAGTAACATTTAAATTAAAAAATATTAGCCAGACTAGTTTGGGTTATAGGGTTATATGACAGAATATGTCAATTAAATCACTGTCGAATTGACAGAGAGTGGAGAAAAGTTCATTCTTGTTAAATCTGGTAAAAGAAAACCAAAGGACAAAGTGCTCATAAAGCACAGAAAAGAAAAAGCACTATTTTTAATATATATCACTGTCTCAGCTCCAGAGATGAGTTTTGTACTCATGCACTGAATTAGTATCCTACTAAAAGTGTTCTTAAATTCCAAATATACAATCAGCCTGATAATTTGCTGTTTATCTACCTAATGTACTAGATCTACCTCTAAAACCCAGTACTGCTGTTCAACAGTGCAGAAATACAAATGTAATAAATACAAATATAGACACAATTCAATTTGCTTGTATACAATTTCCTTCATACTTGAGGCAAAAAGTGCTTTGTAGACTCAGTCAGTTATGGACTAACTAGAAAAGACATATTTTAAGGAAAGATTTAAGTGGAGAGAGTAAATCACAGATCAGGTGGCAAGAAGTCCCCTTGTTGCACTTCTAAGTTAAAAAAGAGCTAGGAGAGAGCAAGAAGTCAAGCAAAGATGCAGAGTTGAAGAGCAGGCTGGGAAGAGCAGACTGAAAGCAAAGCAGAGTAAAGCCATGAAGAATTTTAACAGAGAGGAGTCTAGTCTAGAACTTCCAGCATATCACACACCGTTCTTCCATAAAGCACAATGTACTGCCTGCAACTTCAGTTGAATTAAGTATCGGGGCACTTCTGAAAAGTTCACTAGATTCCCATCTATATATTTAACCAATTAAACACCTTTGAAGTTCTTGGCATAATAACAGAAGCACAAACTGATAAAATGTTGGAAGTAGTATGAATGTTATGCCATGAACAATTTCTGGTACAATTTAATGACATAGGAGAAAGCACACATTTGGTAAGTAGGTATGATGAGTGTGGTTTATCACTTGCAATTTGTAAGGTGTTCCAGCAGCCTTGGAAAAAATGTGCCTAGATAGGAGATCATTTGAGTAACATAATGAATAGACAGCCCAAGATTATAAACTCAAGGAACCTCCAAGAAAAGGGAAACTCAACATGCTACATTAGTTTTGTACAATCCTATTTTAAATAATTGGATAATTTTACTGAAACTACCTCCCTCATAAAAGAACGAGGGAGAAAATAGTGAAAACAGAGAGACTGGGGTTTCATCATCAAAGTGAAAAAAAGTTTCTCCACAGCTGTAGTTCTGGTCCTGTGTTTGCATTTATTTTCCACTTTTTTGACTCTGTAAACAAAAAGTCAGTATTTGCCTTTGCAAAAGGGGCTCAATCTTTAGTTTCACTTAAAATGCTCATTTATAAGTTTATTTGTGGCTAAATAAAATCTCAGTTAATCCTTGCAAGCAGTAGCAGAGTGTTTCTTTGAAAACAATACAACATTATCACAGAGAAGCCCTTGGAGCCAAAGCAAGATTTCAGTAAGTTTTTCCCTATAAATAGCATAGAAAGCCACCACAGAGAACACAGATTTCTCAAAGAGGCTCTATTCAGTTCTTATGTATTATAGGGCAGGCAATGGAGAGATGGTTTTTAAGTTTCTGGGAAATCCTATACTGTCTCACTTTGCTTTTCAACTGCTTTCCTAAAACACAGCTTGGAAAAAAAGTAATCTTCATTTTATGTCTAGAGTTTCAGTGAGTAGCAAAATCTCTGACATGGAGAGATTTTGCTCTCTTTCAATGTCTCTCTATCCTGTAGTGTCTGAAACAGGTAAGTTACCTACAACTCACTATCTCTGAAAGAAAACCAGACAAAACTTAATACATTTGATGAAATCAAAATGTGAATAAACACATCATACAGCCCTACAGCCAGAGTAGCAGCAGAGTCTGTCAAAACAGTGTATGTCCTAGTTATGCTTCTTGACTATTTTTTCCAGAGAGGCTAAAGTACACATTTAGAAATGAATGCAGGTAGAACCAAGCAAAGACTTTTTCAGCAATTGCTTTCATCATTCAACAATTTTTCTTAACCACAGCAGTATCTCATGAATAATCTCAACAGTGTCTAGGGGCTCTGTGATTATTCCAGGACTGAATAAATGTGATTGATGGGAAATCAGAACACTAAAACACTTGAGCGTTGTGCAATCTCACCAAGCAGAATTGCTGTGAAATTGTTCAGCATGTTTTGTTGTCCTTAAAATTGAAACTACAGACACATTTTAAAACCTGCTAGGAACAAAATTCTATCTTTCCCTTCTTTGGATAGGGGAAAAAAAATAAATTCCATACTTGCATTTTTTAAGGTAGTCTACATCCATACTTAAATTGATCATTTTGATAATATTAGCTGAGTAACATTTGAGTTAATGAATATTCCAAAGATCATTTTCCATTCAGTATCAACACTTTTCTATCTGAGCAATAGGAATATATACTAAATTAATTGATATGATTCATCCAATTTGAGGATATTCTGAATTGTCTTCTACTGTGCCACTTGAAATAAACTTCCATATTCTTTGCAATGTCACATGTGAAACTCTCTTGCTGGTTTCAGATGTGTAAACAACATCACACAGGAGCCACAAAAAGACTGCTGAGCATCCAATAGAAACACTAAATGATGCATAGTGGAAAGGAGCATTAGATTTCCAGATTTGTGTTTAGATCACAGTTTCTTCATATATGCTCAACTGTAAAAAGATTTGCTCAACACAGATACTGCTCAAGCAACTCCATTTGGTGCACTGCAGACAATATCGTATCTAGAAAAGCAGCAGTGAGCTTGAGAAGGCATCTTTTATTCCATCTGCCCTATGATATACTACAAATACTTTATTTTTCTTAAGTCTTTTAAAGCACTCACACACTCAGATTTATCAGATTCAGTACTGACCTTCTTAAGGGACAAGTTAAAGTTTAAAATTTTACTTTAAAGATAGCTGGTAAATGTATTTAAACTGAATTTAAGACATTAAAAATTAATGTACCCTATGTATTATCATTATTGCTCAGCATACTTATTACAGTACAGTCTAAGAGCCAAACATGATAAGATTGCAGAACAATGAGGATGAGACACGGTCCTTGTTCCAATAGCTACCAATCTTAATCAACAAACAGGAATGGGTGGAAGGGGAGGAATATAGCATTCTTGCCAATAAAACAGAGATGGCTGCAAGCCTCACAATAATTCCATGACTAATTCACTTTTACTTCATTATTTCAGCTTTGGGGTGAGAATCACAGAAATCAGCCTGCTTCCTTCAGCCTCTGTGGAACAGTTTTGTTCAGTTTTTCTGACAGCTCCTTTCTCTCAGGTAGAAAATGTGATTTCTGATTACCAATCCAATTCCTTCCATACTTTATGCAAGAAATAATAGAAATTTGCATCCCTTGGAACTTTCTAGTGATTATGATGATCAAAGTCTACAACTGCAATTAGTTGATAGAGTAAGTAGGGAATTAAGCAAATATGTCCTTTAGAAGAATTCGAGATGTCTGGTAATGAAGGGAACTTCATAAATGACATGTTCTTTGTTATATTCAGTGCTTGAAAAGCAGGAGAATGAAATCCTGTACTATGCCGTCTTTTTTTCATGCTGTGCATCATACTGTAAGGGACATAGGGAAAGAAGGAACAGCTGCCTTAGATGCCAGCAGGAATTCAGCATCAACAAATGGTCCCACTGAGTTCCTGCTGTCTGGGCTACTGATCAGTTCACATTCAGATGCATGCTGCTGCTGCTCGCCTTGCTCACCTGCACTATGCACTGAATTAACAATTACTTCCTTCCACTCCTGTCCTGTTCTCCACAGTCACCCCAAGCCTTTTGCTTCTGTTTGATCTCTCTTTCATGCAGGTCACTTTGCTATAGTGACTGGTCTTTTTTCACTGCTCAAGGTAATCAGAATCCAGAATAGCAAATAGCTGAGAACAACCCAGAGCTGCTTGTACAGCTGCTTAATTTACTGTATCACTCAGCTGGAGAGAGGATATGAGGGTTTCGAAATGGTTTTAGGAATCCTCACAGAGGAACCAGTTCCTGGAGTATCTAGAACCAGTTCCTGCAATATCTATCATGGTCACCTTCTGCATTCCATTAGCATTCAAGTCACTCCAGGCGTTTGAAGAGTAGTACATGCCAATTCCTAAACACATATTCTTCTCATCTGGATTATGTCATTAAAAATGATTTTTCAGATTTCACTGTCTCATCCTTTTCAACTTGAAACCTTTTTGAGGTTCAGGTAAGGAACTCATGCTTCACAGAAGCAAGCTAAAGTTATCCAAAACAAAATCATTAGAAACTTCAGTATCTCACATTCCCCTTGTCTAAGGAATAGTAAATCCGAAGTTTTAAGGGTGCTTTCAGTCTGTGAAGAGAATAAGCTGATTTTGAGCTAGAAGAAGTTAAAGCAGTAATACTCAGAAGCCAAAGATAAAAACTAAAATTTGAGAACTTTTTTTTTTACTTAAAGCCAATTTGGAAACACTTAATCTTTCTCTTCAGAATAAATCTGACAATTTTCAAGCTAAGCCAGTTATAGAATGGCTTAAAGCAAGGTTTATACTGCAAGATTTTTTTATCCCTTAGAGCATACCAGATCGGAGGAGCTTTAGATAGAATTCAAGTCCCATTGAATATGCAATTTCACAAAAACAGATACATTCAACAGAGAGAATGCAGCAATGTAAGCAAGGCCATACTCTGTCAAGTCCAAACTCTAGCTAATCCAGTATCCTGTCTCCAGTAATAGCTGACAGAAGATAACTAAGGAAGAACATAAGAAAAGGGCAAGTTTCCCAGATCTGGAGGTGCCTGAGGCAGAAGCAAAGTCTTTGCCTTTAAGAGTCTATGATGGACTTTGCTTCCATCATCTGTTCAGTTCTTTTTGAAATTGGTATATTCGATCTACTGAAACAAAATTGTAAACATAGCTGCTAAAAATTATGCAATTGAATTAAAATATTTTAAGGTAAAAAATTTTGACAACTTACTTCGAATGACTTTACCCCATGCTGTAATATAACAAAATATTTAAATTTTCAAAGGTGAAGAGAAGTAATTCTATCTTATTGAAACTGAATGTTTCTATGAATCAAAACAGTATTGGGGTAGGTTTGTTTGGCTTAAGGGTTTTTTTTCCGTTTATGAAGAACTTTGACATTTCGGAGTGTATTCCACCTTAGAAATTTAGCCCCATTTTGTGAACCGTGACATCTTTTCAAAAGAGAAGATCCACCATACAAGTAGCTGTAGTCATTGTCTCTCTTCCTGGCACAAAGCCTTAATCTGGTTCTTGTATGCTACGCTTTCTAAGCTGTACAAACATTAGCTAAAGCTATTTGAGCATCTCCAAATCTCTCTGAAGATAACTGAATGAACAGCAAACTACGTGCAATCAGAAAATGTACAGGGAAGGAAAAAAAACTGCATGCAGGACATTATAATCACCTGCGAATAAAGTAATTAAAAATCTTTGAAAAAGTATGAAGGAAAATCAGGTTACAAAGTTTTTATATTGACATAGGGTTTTTTTTACTGAAGCTCTACATCACTTTAGCACTTTTGAAAAAATTTCTCCTTTACTAAAAGATGATTCTTCCTGAATAACTCTCCAATGTGAAGTTACAGTTATCCTTCACTAAAATACTATATACACCTATTTCACAGAACACAAATTCATCAGTCATATTTGTTATAGTTAATCCATTGTTCTAGACTGCAAAAATCAGTAGGCTGGTTTCGCTCTGTAAAAATAACTCTTTCTAATAAGCTTTAAGGATTTTAGCAAATACCTCTCCTGTGTGCAACATGGACACATGATTAAGCAATTCCAGATAGAAACATGCAACGGAAAAGTTAGTGATGAGAAGTACATTACTTCTAACAACCTAACTGGAACAACAAAAGACCAAGAAAGGAAATATAATAAAATCATATTTCCTTAGGTATTGGAACATTAGCAGTGCCATGAACTCTCAGAATTTTATCATGAAGTGCTTTTCTTACTTTTTTTGAGCTAAAACCACAGTGCAGCCCTCTGAACTGAAGATAAATGAGGGAGACATTTTCTGGTTTGGGCTTTATCTGGAGAAAACAATAGGTATTTTTCCAACCACTTTGTTTTCAAAGAGATTGGGTATCTGTCTGGGCTCCTGAATATGTTAAGGCTCCCTCTGTGTTCTTGCTGTCCAAACCCACCTTACTGGAAAACCTAGGGATTGCACTGCAGTTAACACCAGGTCTGTAAAGCAAAGATTCCTTGGTATGAGAAGTAGCATGCACAAGGGCAAAAGGAGCACATGCCCAGTTCTCATTCCAATAGATAATGGACAGATGAATACTCAGACCCAGACCTAGGAAGATTTCCAGAGCCAAATAACTTAGGCGAGCCAAACATGCACAGACATTTGCCTTGGAAATCAATAAAAAGTATTTTTATATATAGATAAATTTATATAAAATATATTTTAATAAAATTAAGTCTTTTGTGAGTCCAGACATTCTTGTGATTTGGTCCAGCCCAGCAGTGGTTTCAGCAGGGGTTAAAAACAGGAGGCCACCTTTCCCTGCCCCGGCACTGCTGTGATTAGCACAATTAAGGTGGGTAGGTGAAGGAACGTGGACCACTCCCTGTTCAGAGAACTGCATTCATCTTTCTATTTTGTGACAGCAAAATGTTTGTGCTTCTTACCACTCTACCAGGCAGTTAAGAGTTTTCTGCAGAAGGTCAGAAATTCTCCAGCATTTATTCTTGCCCTTCCTTTGTAATAAGGGAAAGACTCACTGGAAACTGGAGAAGGCATTTCATAACTGACTGTTAATTTTCAGTTATGGAAAATAGAACTTCTTTAAAAAATGGATTAAAACTTCCTGATTCTGTCTGATACAGAGTTAATTATACCACACTAAATTGCAGAAGACCATACTGACATCTGGTGGCCTTCTGTACCTACTAAACTTGCTGCCACCAACTTCAGCAAATAATTCATGCAGGAATGGTAACAATATCAAAATGACATTGTGGTTGCATTTGTATCTGCCTGGGTTTCATGGTCATTATTCAAAACCTGATTTAAGAGTTAATGAGTCCACTCCTCAGTACCACATTGAAGTACTGCCTTTTAATTAGCTGTCATGTTAAGTCACATTTGCTGCTGGCCCTGGCTGCAGGCATCAGAAAGCCACAAGCTTTCATAAGCAGCAATTAAGGGTGCCAGAGACACCACAACAACTCTGCAGCTGCTCTGGGAGTTTCCAGGAGGTTTCACAATGACACATTGCATTAAACAGAAATGTTGCCAGTGGGAGTAAAAGCATCTTATTATTGTTATTGCTATTGTAGAATCTAGTAGATCTAATCATGCACTAAGACCCACGACAGAAAGCACTACACAAGCCATGAAAATGATGGGCTTGTTCATAGTAGGGTATAATATAAGACGAGGAACTGTCAACAGACTGAAAGCACTATAGGCAAACACATCAGAGCCCAGCCCCTTAAGAGATGTAATTAAATTGGAACTTTTTTTGTAAAAAAACCCCAACTCTTCTATGAAAGAGAGCAAAACTCATCAGAAATGTCTCTTTCCTGTTAAAGCAGTATAAGGTTCAGGAAAGAAATATCTCAGGTTCATCTACGGGGAAGATTATTTATGTAACAGAAGATCCCCTGAATCAGGTACAGCAAAGGTCTTATGAGACACACTGCACTACTACTGCTGCTAAAAGAGGAAAGAAAATATTGCCTTCTGCCCTCTGAAACAAACAGGATTGTGTACTTTGCACTCAGTGTTTTGAAGGAGACCGCTATGATGTTTCTACAGCTCTGAACGTCTCTTCTTGGAGTGGGAGAAAGAAGCAATTTGGACCATGTCTCCAAGCACAGAACAAAGAACATCAAATGACCCTCTGCTGTTAGCTGTCATCAAGAATTTCATTTATAGCTTGAGAGAACAAACCCCGTCAGAAAAGGTTTTCCAGTCAGTTCCCAGGCTGCTGACTCCACCACAAGAGATTATCAAGAACTGTGGTCTCCATAACAGAGAACCAGAGTCCACCAGAAATTGTATTAATCAGTGACATAAAATTTATTTTTAATCTTCTCAAGGAGACATGTGTCCATAGAAAGGACATTCTGAAAGACATCTCATAGTGTTAAAACTCTTACTTTCTTTTGTATCATTCTGTTTCATTTAATTTTCTCTGTTGTAATGTTTTAAGATTAAGGGTGAGGTAGCCAACCTATGGTTTATGGGCTACATCTACAGTTTTGCCTGATTAATTCATTCAGCTTGCAGCCTACCATCTACCAGACTCTTTCCCCAGGGTCCTTCAAATACAGGTAGAAAGCAGACCAATAGTCTGAATAAAATTATTCTCATGGCCCAGTACTTGCTTCCTGAAGCCTGACATACTGTGGTTCCCATTCGTATGACCAAAATGAAAGCCCTTCTGATTGCAAAACCCAACACCCATGAATATATTCATCTCATGGCTGCTATGAGTCCATTTCCTGAAGGAGCACAAACACTTTTTGTTGGTGGCAGGACAGATGTTCCCACTGAAGAAATAAAGCAGGGGTGCTTCACCCTTTGCCCACAAGTGACATGGTGCCAAAGTGAGCAGAGAAGTAGAACATCAGCAAAGTAATATCCTCAGTGTAACTTGCAGCATTTGCAAGTACATAAAGGTACCTCAGGTTTACAATTTAGAATTTTAACATCATAATGCCTGTTTGTATCAAAAAGCCACAAGAAGATAAATACAAATGACATAAGTGAAATACAGTATCTGAACACTGCTAGAATGTGTAGACTTTACTTTCTTTTTCAAAAATGTCATAAAAATCAGTATGTTTCCTGGAGTCATTTCAATTCTTATAAAATTACTTTTTTTATAGAAAACAGTTATGTTGAAATTGTTTTATCCAGTTCCAGTCAAGATATTATTATTGTTCTATTTTCAGCAATAAGTTAAGCATTTTAAAGTGAGGCATAAGAAACTGCCATTTCCTTGAAGACCTTGGCAGTTCAGGTAGACAATACAAATAGAAAGGGCAGACGCATTAAAATAAATAAATAAATAAATAAGAACAGTGTACAAGAGGAGTCGCCTGTGTAGCTCTGTGATTTAGTACGGGGAAAGTGGGAAATCCTTTCATTAATTATGGACCATTTGCAGAATGGAGAAAATGTGAAAGCCTGTTGGATGACAGGATTTTATAGGAAAGTGCTGGAAGGTGTGGCTAACTGGGAGGAAATGTGAAGGCAGGTTTGTGAGGGCAGGTCTGGGCAGCATGATATCGGCAAGAAAATAAAGAAGATACTTTGTTAGGGGCCATGGTGACAAACATGTAGTGTTGCTTCAAAAGAAGCCACTACACAGGCTGCAGATGATCCCAGGAGTGAGCAAGGGAGATGCTTTTGAAGGAGGAAAAATTCTTCAGCCACAGAAATACACCAAAAAAGGAGGCATAGCATAAAAAGAAAATATAATCTATATGTAAACAACTAGTTTCTTAATGGCTATGGAAGAGAAACCTTCTAAGTATATGTCGATGGGCTTACAGAATATGATTGCATATTATGATTGTCCTCCAGACAAATGACCATTCCCAGTTCTTAAGTTAACAAAAAGAGTATGGAGCTTTTTTGTGATAACCACTCTCTGAAACAAACACATTTTGCTAGTGACCCAAAACCAATGAAATACTGCCGTTACTCCATCAAAAACAAAGCATTCCTTGTGAATTTTCTGGCAGCCCATTTCATGTTACCACAAGGCACTTGCACCTGCAGTAAGCTTTTGAATTTAGTTCATTTTTGCTTCTTACTGGTCCATAGGTTTTTTTATTCTTATAGTTTGCACTATGTTACCCAGACACATATTAAAGTTATGTGATTATCAGTATAAAGCTATTTCTAAGGCAAATTTTTTAAGATATGTATGATGTTACTATATTTTTAAGGGCTAATAGCAAAATTGTCATGGTATATTCATTTGATGTGAACTTGTTAACCAAGACAGTTCACTGGCTGTACATTTACAAGCCAGAGAATGAGTTTAAGTTATTATATATAAGTTATTACATATTATAGTTATATTATAGTGTTACATTCAAAGGTGTAGTGTGTTTGAAAAGTGGATGCATTTTATTCATGTACTAGCCTGATAAACCAGCAAAGCTATCAGCATTGGTGAATGACTAAATCACAGTAGGAAAACTGTGAATATTTGTATTCATCAGGGAACACCTTCATCATTTTCTTTATTAATATAAAACCGGGAAGAATTCAACAAACTTTAGTATACTAGAAACCAAAAACTAATCCTGAAGAGAACACAGTCACAAACACATTCAAAAAACCTGAAATAAATTTCTGGAGAAATGTAAAAGAACTGGGTACAGATAAATCAGAAAAGTCTACTAGTTAGATGTATCCATACACCACTGCCTCAATAATACTTCTAAAAATCAAAGCTTTGTACATAAAGAAATGATCTTCAAAGAAAAGCACAGAAGACACTGCACAGAACCTGTAGTTCCAGCATCTAGCAAAAGAAAACATTAAGTTGAAACCATTGTGGAAAGCAGCATGATTTAATAGCTGTTTCAGATCCATAGCCTCCTGTCCAGAGGCTTCTGGAGTGAAGTTTTTGGTAAAACATATACTGACTTAGTCATAAAATTCATATTACTCCTCAATTCAGCCTCTAATCACCAGAAGTTCATTCTATGGGCAGTGAGGACAGCCTTGCACTCTGAATCTCTTAAGATCATGACAAGGTTTGTATGTGAGTCATCCATGTGTTTTTTAAATAAAACAATTAATAGAAATTGCTTCTGATAGAAAACTTCAGGCAACTGTTAGTCAAGCATTACTGAACTATGAAAATACACAGTAAGTAGCAGGGCAGAAGAGATAGCTGCCTGTATCTGAGCAATACCTTACTCGGATACAGCAAAAGAACTTACAGATAAGGTTTTGAACTGCATAACTTCATAATGCTTCTTTCTCTTCAAAACATTACTCAGAAGGCTTCTTGAACTTCAGGAGCAAGACAGATTAGACCCCCCCATAGAGAACACTTGCTTGTAATTCACCGTAGAAAAATTCTGGGCCTGTTTTGTTTTACAGCTTATACTGGAACGAAGCCACTGGAGTGCAGACATAGCCTCTGGCAGTCATTGATACAGCAAGTCAGGCTGGGTCGCTCCAAAGGTCCGACAGCACAACTGGCAGCAAGAACTTCTTGTAGGAGAAAAAGGCCTTTAAGTACCTC
This sequence comes from Ceryle rudis, assembly GCA_033439905.1. Lineage (NCBI taxonomy): Eukaryota > Metazoa > Chordata > Aves > Coraciiformes > Cerylidae > Ceryle > Ceryle rudis. The sequence continues at coordinate 48,955 of JAAGNO010009096.1, forward strand.
CTGACTTCCTGAACATTTTTTGTCTCTCCCTCTACAAAATCTATTATATTTGAGGACATCCATGCAGATTACTTAAAGAACTGTGTCTATGATGCAGCTGACTTGTCATGCTCACACACCTGTATGCAAACATTAAAACAAGACTAAGAAAATTCTTTGAACGAGTAAAATTATGTGATCAGTATCCCTATTATGAAAAATATATGTGACTCCAGGTGTATATATCCCACAGAAAGCACTAGCACAGTCTACTGTTTGATACAAATGATCTTAGATAAAAGAATATTGTAGATGAAAATTGTGTGGATCTGAGGAGGTGGCCCTAGAAAAATTAAGAAATTGATACATGTGAGTAGCCGCTTTATTTATTGATTACTCTAGAAGACAAAAATATTAGCTACCAGGCATTGTTATTGCCCAGGCTGTACTTTCATATCCACTGTGTTCAGTTTTGCAGCAGCAGAAGCAAGAGGGCTCTTATGCCCCCTCTATCTCAGGGCATTAGTTCATGAATTCAAATAACGTGTGTTAGAGCAGCATTAACCTTGGGATATTTTCTGTTACAAAATACTTCCTACACGTTCTTAACTATTACCATTTGTATTTACACAGTATGTGCCAAAGAAAAGGTACAAAGAAGAAACTGGGAAGGCCAAGACTATACTGTTACCCAAATTCAAGAATACTTAGCTCCACACAGTTTTCTTCAAGAAAACTTTTTCTGTTTAATTATTCATCCAAAAACCTAGCTGTACAGAAGTGAATCTGACTCTAATGAGCTAAACTGGAATGCTTACAGCATTTGTGTAAGTAAAGTAATTCTTGGCCTCAAATTTCAGTCAAATCCACAGCTAAATTAGATTCACAAGCAGCAGTGGTGACCAATGTTGATTTTCCTAATGTTCAAGTGCCCTGAAAGCTTCATTATTTTCTCTAGTATAGGGTTTTCAGGACTCTCCTATTCTTTTCCATTAGCTCCAGACTAAACTGTAGAAGACTTCAGCCAAAGATCACTTTAAAGTTACAGCTCCTTTAGAGTGCAGTTCTTCTAGTCAGTTCTTCTGACTAGCACAAGTATCTACAGGCATATATCATCTACTGGGGTCCTTGATTTGAGAGAGGGACACATTGCACTGGGCACTATATTCAAAGAGTCAAAACCTTGGAACTTGCATGCTGAAAGTATCATCTCTTTATGCCCAGAATACCTTGAAAACCACCCTGGAGTCTCATTCTGCTGTTGTGACTGTTGCGTTCCCTTCTCTATGTCAAAGAACGTAAAACATAATGCCTGTTTTGCACTGGAGGTTGTCTGTAGGCACCATACACATTTTTTTCATCTCTCTTTATGTGTCTTCTTTCTCTTCACATCTTTTCTTTTCACCTCTATCTTTTCCTACTATACATTTTTGGTCTAAATGTTATCACTGGTATAACTGTGGAGAGAAGAATTGTATCATTTTGTATTCTTGGTTTAAAGCCAAGAAGTGAAAAGTAATAACCCTTGTACTGTCTTAATTGCATTTGTCTGTTGACCCATACTTGCCCCTAGATACACAGCTGGTTTTCCCTGTTTGTCACTACAGGTTATTGGGAACCAATGTTCCACATGCATTCAGGACCAAAAGCATCAATAAACACAAATAACCTTTTTCTACCAAATTCTTCAGTTGTGCACATGTGCACATTCAGACTAGAAGAATGCAAGAAATACAGAGGGTTGCTCCCTTTGGAAATAGTCTTAGATTTGTATTTTTGAGGAACACATAGACAAATAACTAGCAAAAGACAAATTTTTCTCCCACAGATAAGTAATTCTAGAAGGAATGAGCAATGTTATTGTCTCTTAATTTATTCTGTGAATCAGGACCTTATAAATGTTTAAGCCAAATCTGAAAAATTGGGCATGAATTCACTTATTTTAAAAGGAGGGGGAAAAAAAGACATATAATGAGTTTTTTCAGGATCATTTTTTTTTTTTTTCCCAACTCATGAGTTAAAAGAAGTGCCATTACAGAAACACAGAATCACAGAATGGCTGAGTTTGGAAAGCATCTCTGGAGATCATCTGGTCCAACACTCTACTCAAGCAGGGTCACCTAGAGCCAGCTGTCCAGACACTTTCTGATTATCTCCAAAGAAGGAGACTCCACAACCTTCCTGGACAACCTGTGCCAGTGCTCTGTCACCCTCACAGTCAAGAAAAATGTGCTTCCCCATGTTCAGCAGGAACCTCCTGTTATTTCAGGTCATGCCCATTGCCTCTTGTCCTGTCACTGGGCACCACTGAAAAAAGTCAGGCCCCAACCTCTCTGCACCCTCACTCTGGGTATTTGTACACGTTGATGAGATCCCCACCCCCACCTCGACTTTTCTGGGCTGAACAGTCCCATCTCTCTGAGCTGAGATGCTCCAGGCCCTTAATCATCTTCGTGGCCGTATGTTTGACTGTCTCCTGCAGATCCACACTTCACTTGTATTGAAGAGTCCAGAACTGGGTACTGCACTCCAGGTATGGCCTCATCAGTGCTGAGCAGAGGTGAAGCATTACCTCCCTTGATCTGCTGGCAATACTTTGTCTGAGGCAGCTCAAGGCACTATATTCCTTCTTCATCACAATGGCACATTGATAGCTTATGGTCAACTTGGTCTTCACCAGGACTTCCAGGTCCTTTTCTATAAAGCTGCTTTCCAGGTGGTCATCTCCCAGCAGATCCTGGTGCCTGGCATTGTTCCTCTGCCCATGAAGAATGTTGTACTTCCCCTTGTTGAACTTCATGATGTTCATGGCAGCCCATTTCTCCAGCCTGTTGAAGTCCTTCTGGACAGCAGCACAGCCCTCTGGCATATCAACCCACTCCTCACAGTTCTGTGTCAGCAGTATATATAGGGAGGATACATTCTGCTCCATCATCCAGATCATCAGTGAAGATGTTGACCAGGACTAGACCTAATATTGACCCCTGGGGTACATCACTAGTTACTGGTCTCCACCTAGATGTTGTGCCACTGATCTCCACCCTCTGGGCCCAGTCACTCTGTTTTCAATCCAGCACGCTGTCTGCTCATTCAGCCCATACTTTATGAGCTTCTCTACAAGGAATCACAACCTGTGTCCACTAGCGTACACATTTATCTTGAGAAAAAAAAAAAATCAAGAATGCTTTAAAACCAGAATTCTTCTCAAAAGGAAAACAGAAGTGTCAGAATTATTCATCTTAATTATCAACTTTTACATTATACTTATCAACATCTTATAGAAAGAAGACAGCACCAGGTTTTAAGAGTTTAAAATCTCTCAGAATTTGGGTACCTTAAGAGATGAAGTTATCTTTTTATTTATTCATTTGAAATACAGATTTGTCTTTAATGGAATGAATGCCTTCAAGCCCTATTGGCAAGTGATTGAAAACTGTGGTTTTGAGAGTTTTTTCTTCAGAAATAAAAAATATTTTCCTTGTCTCCTCGCTTGCTTCAGCTGCACCTGAAGGCTTTCCTACAATTGTGTTGCCTCTAGGAAAAGAGTAAAAAATAACTTTGCAATATTGTATTTCAAGTTACTGTATCTCACTGGTCCTGATAAGGTTTAAATTACTGAAGTCAGGAAGCAGGAGGAGGGAGAAAATTGAAAATAATTTGCTCTGGACCACAAAATATAGTGTAAACTATTGGCCTATTCAAGTCAGAGATTTAATATTAAACTCAGTGGAACAAAAACTGATGCCTCAATACAGTGGTTTGTAATGAAACAGGTTAATACTGTTGAAGATAAATCATTATCACCCATTAAGTTCTCTGTAGAGCAGCTGTTTACTGACCAATTTCCCTGGATCCTCCTATAAAGTACTATGACTTTGTCGGCTGCAAAAGACTTTTTAAGTATTCTTTTAATTACAATTGGAACTGACAAGCTAATTTCTTGCATTTGGAAATATTTGAAATGTTTCACATTTTATTAATATTCACTGTGTTTTATTCCCTTTATAAGGTACATAGGTTGAACTGAAACAATTCATAAAGTGTATGGAGATTCACTATGTATTTCATTATTTCTTAAAACACACAGGTGGCTTTAAAGTTTGAAATTAAGTTAGCTGCATTTCATCTTAACATATGTCAAAGTCAAAACATTCGGTTTAGTCAATGTTAAACAGAAACTACACAGACTTTCACAGTTTTCAGGCATTTTTCTCTGTTGAACTGTTTCGCTTCTTTTAGGGAGGACTTGCGCTTATTTTTATCTATCCAAAAGTGCAGCAAGAGTGAAGTGCTTGCCTTGCAGTGAATGTCCTTTAGCTGCACTCATGCACAAGAGAAATAGACTCACAGCTCTCCTGATCACCAGTTATCTACCGCACAGCACTCTTTCAGATGTTCCCTGAACCCCAGATTTCTGAAGTTATCATTTTGGCATGGGCAACAGTAATGTGTGAGGAAGATAAAGAGAAGAAGACATCTGCCATCAACCATTTTAAGCACAAGAATAGATGCTTTCAACAAGAAAAGAAGTTTTTAGTGGGATGCTATTAATCTGTAACAATGTCTTCACTCTGTGACTGACAGATTTTAAAGAAGTCAAGAATAAGGATCCTGGGAAAGATTGTAACATCTGGTGTTTATTTTGATGGAATTCATCACTCCTCACACTGTGGTGGCAGCAAACAGCAAGTAAATACCTCTTTCAAGACCCTCAGTCCAAATATCAGAATCTAGTCCAGGGTAACAGCTATCCACTTGCTACAGATAAAGCAGAATACAAACCTACCTGCTGATCACAAATTCAAAGGTCCTGTTACAAGGCTAACAATTAACATTGCATTTTTAAAAACTATTGAGCTCCTTGAAGATAGAGTCATTCAGTGCCTAACATGCCATCAACACTTACAAATAACAACCATATCTGCACAACTTACCTCTATTCAACAAAGGATTTAGGTGTCTTCAGCAAGCCTAGTAGCACTTCTCAGTAAGTAGAGAAGATGAATCCTATTATTACTGGAGACTTACTGAGCCTTTAGTGACTTTAAGTTGCTTGTTAGCAATTACTTCCCGGTAAGAAATTATACGATTTCAATCTTTCAAAACTAGGCTGCACAGAACACTACGAAGTGCTCTGTGGGAATCAATTCTGAATTGGCAAAAAAACCTGACTTTAGAAAGCCTTTTCATCTCTACCTTTTAGTTCTTTGCTGTGGCCTTCATTGTTTCTGTGGTAAGCCTGTGATTGATCATAAATACCATGTTTTCATGGGTTTGATCTGTGATGTTAGCTTTAATACTTCTCTGAATCTGCTCTTACCTTTAAATATGCCACTATCTCTGTTCTGTAAGATGTCTTCCCATAGGAATTTCTGGTGACTTTTTAGGTTCTTTTGAAAAAGAACAAGATAAGAACATTCAGACAACAACCTCCCCCCAGATTAGTCTCTTCTCACTTTGACCTACATGGCCATTCTACAAAACGTCACTAGTCACTGGGTCCTCTTCAGGCTGAGAGAACTGAGGGAAAACACTGAGACTGAAAGCAGTATTCAATTAAATTTCATTTCAATTAATAACATTGTCTACATCCATAATATATATTAATTAATACAAATATTCAAGCAATATTATTTTAACTAAGATCTTATTTTATTTGTCATAACACTCAACTTGATCCCACACAGTAACAGCAGAATGTAACAAATCATTCATCCAATAATATCTCTGAACAGAGAGATGTTCATGGACGAATCACTCGCAGTTATTATCCAAAATTGCTCAGGGAATTACTTGTGGCTTGTTTTTAACAGTAAAGATTTCTTATTAGTTCATTAATACTTATCCAATGCTCAGCAATCAGAATTTTAAATCAGTAAGTTCATTAGTACAGTTAACCCACATGTTAAAACTAAAAAGGGTTATTACTGTGGTTTGGTAACATTGAAGAAACACTTTGACTGCATTCTAGTAGGAAAAAGCAGTGCTCAGAAAATTATTTAGTCCCAGTAAAGTGGGCAGAATTTTTGACACTGAGTTCTAGGACAGCAGAATCATGTCCCTGCAAGACAGGTATCAGTAGTCAAGTGCAGAAGTCATGAATGAGTATCAATTTAGCAGTAAAAGTTTATATCCTCATCTGTAAGAAAATGGACCATATTATTGTTTTTATTCTTCTTATAGCTAGTTTCAGGAGAATGATGTGTCTTAATACTGATCTATCTTGTGCTAGACATTGAGCATCATGTACTCCAAATGCTCTTCCATAGCCTAAACCAAGTATCAGGCAGTGCTTTCTCTTCAACTTAGATTGTAACCTAATTATGGCAGGGGTAGGTTTTCTAAAGCATGTAGGTGCTCACATAAAATCTATTAATAAATGCAGTCATAATTGTGATTATGAAGTCCATCGTGCAGGTGAAGTCATAGCTGTGTATTTGTTGGGTTTTTTTTCCTTAGTACAATAAGTATCTTGCTACTTTTTCATGCTCTAGCAAGTATATTATCATGAAACTATAAAGGATAATTTATATATGCTGTTGTATGTCACCCATTAATCAATAGCTGTTTCTATCCTCCAATATATAAGTAAGAAGCTGAACAGTATGTTAGTCAAACCCTGACTATAAATGAAAATAACTCATTAAAAAGGAGTATTGTTTTGCGTGCTTGTGTGCCTAGGCATAGGCATGAAAATAACCCCATTCTAAATGGGACAGTGACTATGCATCATGCAGTAGTGACACACTGCAGCTATGGCATGAAACCAGAGCAGGCTCTGCTAGGGAAGCCAACGGCTTTATGCTTTGCTCTGCAAATCCACAGAAAACCTGCATGTGTGTTCACATGTGCATGTATACTCCTACCTATCAGACATCCTACATTCCCTGCATACTCTGTATGAGAAAATACAAGGGTTTGTCCTGGCTCCACCTTCATCTCCACAAGTAGTAACACAGAAATATGTTTGTGCAGCCAGTAGCATCTTTCTTTCTTCATTTAAACTTGGAATATTCTGATTAGCACAGTCTAGGGTGCGCAAGAGATTGATGTAATGCCCCTATTTCTAGCAATGAATCAACTCTTCAGTGTGATACAGGTACCTATTAATTATGTAGTGCTCCCATTTTACAGTATCTGTTTGCAGACACTGTCTGGAATACTAATTAATTATACAGTACATATTATAGGCTTTATTTCTCTCCAACCTACATATGGCTAGCCACTGTTATTCGCTATAGTTATATTTATATTCCATTTATATTCTTTATCCCTTAGCTCTTCCCAAATTGTATTGTTAACCCCTAAGGCTTGGCTACAGGATCCCTAACCAAGGTTCCTGTAAGTGCTGAGGGTCAGCACCTGGCTGATACCTGAGCTTGAAACTGAGACTAAGGGTGGATGGCTTCACAGTCAGAAATACACGCGAGAGGCATGTTAAGACCCACGCCCCACCAAAGATGCCAAAGAGTAATCACACTTATCAGCCCAAACCCAGGGTTCATGCCTAGATTAATTACACCACATAAATACATTCTGTGTAGGTAACTTAATTATGACACCTTCCAGATGTATTCAGTGTAATTAATCAGTGTCTGATTGATAGTATATGTTTCTCATCTGAAATCTCAAGGCTACTTACTTTTCACAGTTGTTTATCCTATAGCTATTGGTATTTTAACTTGCCGTTTGCACTCCAAATTTGCTATTTTCAAAGATACTGTTCTCTGTTAAAACAGGAGGGATTATTTCAGTTTTTAATGGACAGCAGAGCTTTCCCAATTGTCATAATGGCATTTTATCACTACCTAGATGAAAAGGGTGTCCTTTGCCCATTAACAAAAACAGAAACAAAAAAAACCCACAGTTTTTCCAACAGATTCAAGCCCACCATAGATGTATGAAAGAAACATCTTTCTTCTCTTGTTCCAGTTTCTGCTTTGTACAAAACATCCATTCATATAAAAACATATTTTGATTCAGATAGGATACAAAATTGAGATGTTTCAGTTAACCATTTTATAATTTCTTAAAACATTTTAGTTGCTGAGACTTTGCTGCACTAGTTCTTCAGTTTCAGATGTGGAATAGAGAAGTCAGCTATTAACAAGGTTAACGAATTCCATCAGAAGCAACGGGGTTTGACTAGTTAACAAGGAGTAGGAATATCACTTAAGATGCTTTTAAATAACACATATCACATGTAAGAGATTAGAGTAAGTTTGTTTATCGGGATTATGTAATAGAACCACAAAAAAAGTTGTGTTCTTTTCTTTTAGTCATTCTCCCAGTAGTTAACAGATTTCACGTCACGTATAGAGCATCACATAGCCTTAACGTCACACGCGAAACAGACCTCCCCATAATTTCTGTACATTGGTGGCTAAAATTCCTTCAATTACATGTCATCCTATGAAAGGAAAAGTAGAATTTTGTACAAAGATATCAATTAAATCAAGACCATAATTTACATGAAAGATATCTTAGAGGTGTCATCCTTCAACAACTCCTCTTTATTATTAAACACACATTATTGAGTAATCTCTGACATACTGTGACTTGACCTAAACATTTTTTCTTGCAGTTTTCATGGAAGAACTCTTCAGGTGTGTAGTTCTTTTCCCCATCTCAGTTTCTATTTTCTTATCTGTTCTCTGCCTTCCAACTTAACTTTTGAAGAGACTACTTTTTTATGGTTCTGGGATCTCAATTTCTTTCTGCTCCATTTATACATCTGGAATATTTACAATTGCTCCCTTAGAGATCTACTGACGGTTCTCAGACCATTTGTCCCTCGACTAGTTGTTAAGACTATTTAAATTGCAGTATGTTCTTATTTTAGGTCTCCAGGGAAGTCTATGTCATAAGGTTATAAGAATCACTGAATAAGGTATAATTCAATGTTCCAGTTCTTCACTTCATAAGATCTACACATAGTCAAGATTGGAAGACTTGTTTCATTGTACTCCTGTCAAGAAAGCATTTGAATTCCATAAGGAGACAATCAAATTCTTTGTTAACAGAGACCTATTAGTTCTTTCCCCTTCTTTCAATGAGGTATAAAGTCAAAATTAAGCAGTTCTGGCCAAGATTGGTACTTCCTTCTCCCCTTCATTTCAAACAGTATTATTATTTCCTAAGGCCATTTTTGGCAGCCTTTTCACAACCTGTGGGAATAAATCTGAAATATTCATTGATCAATTTTCAGTCCAGATACGATAGGTTATCAGAAGCTTGTGCACTTCTACATTATGTCTTAAAGGTTAAAAATCTTTGAGAGGCTGATCTTTCAAACACTTAATTGTGCAATCAAGTTTAATGGAGTTGCTCACATGCTTGAAATTAAGCATCTACTTCAGTACCACGCTGAACTAGACCCTAACTCGTCTTTATTACCAACAATTACTAAAGCCTCCTTTATTTCTTTTAATTTTACCTTGCCTGTCAGATAAACATACCCATAAAACCCAATCTGTTATTGTCGTTCTGATGTACAATAATCCTCAGCTGGCATCACCTGAGCCTGAAGTAGATAATAAATAAAGAAGCTTGTAACTGCCAGGGAAAAGCAAGACAATGATTTTGGATTTAAAACATTTTAAGACTCTTCAGAATATAGCAAATCTAAAGAGAATAAGGAAAGGAAAGCAAATGAATGCTGCTTTAGAATTAACTCTCAAGCTATCGGTGAAATCTCTGACCTAATGAGGCTTACAGTCTCCCTGCAAAAGAGTTCTGTGATGAAGATACGTTTGTTGACAACATTCTCCATGTTTGTGCCAATCCGATATAAACACTAATTGTATAAAGCCACAATCTTGCAAATAAGTGTAAATAATCAATTTCTACTTAATTTCTGGGAGCTTATGACAGTGGAGGGCACCTGAATTTTGAAGGAGGCACACAGTGTCTTTCAGACCATCTTGTAATCACCTGTCATACAAAATCACATATCTGACAAATCAATGGGGCTTTGAATTCATCTTTACATCTTCCAAGAAGTCAAATATGACATTTAAGGGTAGCTCATCAGATGCAAGGCAATCTACCTTTATACCCTCCCACTTTGTATTTCATCTCTCCAGGCTTTTCTCAAAGTTAAGAGGCTGATACCTTCCAAAACATGTAAATTCATACCTGCCAAAATACATGGAGTCACACCACTGCCTCTTTTCACACTCCATCTGTTGCATTTGTTATTTCTGACCACACTTCCTGACATGCCACCTCCCACTTGGGCCTATCTTCCTGCAAATTCAAATATGTTTATAAACTGGGCTCACCTCAGAAACTAGGAGTGATTCTTGCATGCTTTCCTGTTCTACCCCTGCCTGTACCTATTAGATAAGAGGTACTTTGCCATAAGAACCCTTTGTTCTGTGGTATTACATAAGATCTAAATCATGATGTTACACTAGACCTTCTGAAGAGCTAAGTGATGGTTCATTAATAAATACACAGAAAGTCAAAACAGGGAAACCAGCCAGATCCCTGGGCAGCTGAGGGTAACACTCACACCTAGTCCTTTGCTTCTCTCAACTGAAGTACACACAGATCAGCAAGCAATGAATCAATTTCCCAATTCCATCCTGAATCATTCAAATGGATTCCTAGTTTTGTGATTCTTGTAGTCCTACTACTATTATTAATATTACTCTATTAAAATGATACCAGTAAAAATAAATGACATGCAGTGTATGTAGTGTCTTCATATTGTTACCATGACAATACTCATTAGGTGTTCCATGCCAAAACAAAATGCTTCAGGTTACTCTGAAAATGTGAAAAAATGCTTGAAATTGTTCAGTTTTGTCCTAATTCTGTCACTGCAAGTATGACACAGAATAGACAGAGCTTTGATTTTATTTTTTTTTTCAGTCAACTTTTTACAGCAGTATTTTCCCCAAGTAAGATGCTTTGTTTATGCCTCACATGAAAAAGAGATGGAGAGGAACAAGGATGTATCATTAGGGACACAGAAGCAGAAGTCAAAATAGCATTAAAAAGAGGGAAGAAGAAGAAAGAGCACAACAGTAGTTGAGAGAGAAGTATTTTATTTCAGTGAACTAAGAAAAATATAAAATCCTCTATAAAGGCAAGATATCCTTTGTCTTATGTTTATGAAAGAGGAATTCAAATGGGAACAGAGTCAAAGAAATACCATCATCATGATTATGAGAATGGAGAATATTTGAGAACACTTAGTGTATCTTATGAAACATATTAAATTACTTTCATCTGCTTAGTCTAGCAAAGCAACCATTTGAAAGGGATATGATAAGCTTTTATAAGGAATACATTAAGAGGAATATTTGAAAGGGAGGAGAATTTTTTGAGTTATGGGATAATAAATAGTACAGACACAAAATCAACTGTCTATAATTGTCCAAGAATATGTTTGCACAGGAAATAGGAAGTTTTCCTGTCATGTCAGAGTTAATTCCTTATGATCCTATGATCCTTTCCAACAGGAAAATGAAGATGTTTAAAGCTGAGTGCAGAAAGGCAGAGAACCCCCCACCTCATTAACAGCTGCACTGAACCTGTGTTCTCCTCTGTCACAGCATACAGGTTTAGCAGCCCTGCAGCCACACAAGCACTCTTCATCCTTTGCCTCATTCTCATGAGAGGCGAGTGTTTCTGACTGAGATTCATAAGGTTTGGGAAGGTGTTGCCTGCTAGGTAGGAGCTCTAACAAGGAGTCAAACTGGTTTTAGCAAAAGCTCATTTAAGGAAATATGTAGAAGCCCTGCTAAGCTACACAGGTATGCAGCAGCTTTCCCAGCATTTTTCTCATAATGGTTCTGTAGAAATGTGAAGCTGTTTTGTTAATTATTGCCACTGGCATTGTTCTGTGAGAGAGCGCATGCCCCAGATGATCCTAAATCTTATCTCACCACAGGAAACTCTTTGTGATCCTGAATCTGATCTCAGAGCAGCAGCAGATAGGGCAAATGGTGATCAATCACAAGGACATTTCAAAGTTGGGATGAGGGCAGTTAACTTCTCCCCTACGTCTGGGGAAAACTCAAGGCTTCACAGATGCGCCTTGCTGTGCAGGTCCAGAAGTTCTTCCTTTTCTGGTTGACCAAACAGCTCAGGACACATTCTCTGCCATAAAAATAAAGCACCCTTCAATACAGGAACACCTACAGCTGTGCCCATGCATTGCTTGGAGAGGAATAGCTGTCATGGGCCAAAGCCAGGACAAGGAAAGTGTGAACAGTTAGCACAGCATGTGACCTTGAGCCATGTAGCTGCCACATACAGGTTTAGCTGGAGGGGACAGAATTTGCCCTGTGCCTTGAGACCCATTACAGGTCTGCAGCAACCATGTCCTGTTTATCCCTATAATGGAAGTAGTACACAATTCCAATGATAATGCACTCAGGTGAATAAAATCCAGCTGACACCACTTAGTTATATTGGTTTTGAAGCGCTAGCAAGACTAAAAAACTAGTAAAAATTATTTGTAACACCAGCAGGCATGTTTATGAACACAGAGGGGGAACAGATTTGCTGAGTGTGGAGGTGCTGTCGTATTTTAGAGTACAGCATCTTGTGTAGCGTCCATATCCCCTAAATTTAGCACCGACAATATTGTCCATCATCATCTCAGCAAGTACTGTATGAATGAGATTAGCACAAGCCATTTTTCTACAGGAGGCAATCTTTAATGTAATGTTGGGTGAATAATACTTTTTTTAAGCTATTCTCAGAATAGGACAATGTTTCTTATTTAAAAGTAACACCACCAGTCAATGTTTTAATCTACACCTTTCATTCATTATGGATAGGGCACAGCATATGACCATAGATCTCTCAGTCTAGGGATCTATTAATCTGTGGCGAGTTGAGAGGTGATTTATCTGTGGAATATAGGAGTCTCCTGGGCTCCCAGAGAGTGACTTCCTCACAGTTATTCCCCCAGTTATTCCCCCACAGTTGTTCATAGACAATCCTGCACCTCTCCAGCCAGCAATGTAATCTCCAGCCACAAGGCTGTAATGCTTGATTACAGTCTGGCTGAAATTGGTTGTGTGTCTGAGGCAGAGAAATAAATCCCAGGCTCCATCTCAAACCTGAACAGCAGCAGCAGCCTGCCTATATAGGACACACATGCAGAAGCTAACACCACAGGTATTTTGCACCATAAATTGCCAGGTTACCATTCCCTGGACTGTGGCTATTGTCGAGGTGCAGGATTAATGTCCCCTGGTGTCACATGCCCTCATTGTCCTCAGGCTGCCATGGCCCCACTGCAGCAGCACAGCTCCAGAGCAGATGGTTCTGCCAGCAGAGCCCTCTGGGTTTTCTGAAGATTGGTAGGTCCCAAACCATTTTTCTCTTCCTTGTATGAGGCATAATGCTAAGCAGACACCTTTTTATCCCCCCAACAAATTCTTACCATAGTTCTTGATGGAGAAGAGAATTCTGTACATGAGCTGGTCTACATATACATCACCAACAAGGATGGACAGGATTTTCTTGCCCGTAAGTGCATATATGATTAATTTTTTGGCAATGTATGACTATGTCAGTTAAACTTCCTGTCATCTGCAGTGTAGATGCAATGTAGATGCTGAAAGTACTGCTATCCCAATCTCAGCGCCCTGGGTTATAGCTATTCATGACAAAAGCTTCTTTTATTAGAAATGGGGACTAATCCTTGCTCCACAATGCAGCAGTCAGTTGTTTGGCTGAGTGTCAGAAGCAGCTGTTTATATAACGGCTTAATTTTCAGCCGCCTCCTGATTTTACTTTAGTTCTGCCGCGCCTGAGCTGTAATGAAAATAATAGTGGATAGCTGCCCTGGAAAGGTTTGCAAGACACAAGAACAGATTTAATCATTGGAAGTAAGGGTATATTTTTCATTTTCCATTAAGATAAATATGCCTTCAGCTCTGATTGTATGTAACAGTTTACCTGCAGCTCATAAAATCTACCTCCAGCCTGAGAATTAAAGATTGCCCTGCATCATTACAGATCTGATTTTTCCTGAGGCTTATTGCCAGAGTTCATGTTGACTCTCCCATGAGCTCCAGCAGTTCAACACTGCCTGAAAATCAGATCCTTCAGTTACATCAAATCAGGACATACAATTTAAGTAAACTCTGGTAAGATAACCAGGTGGCTGTGCACTGCTGCTCTCTTGTGGTCTGAAACTGTGTGTCCTAGGAGAGGGATGAGAAGCTATCAGTCAGGATCGCGTCTAGAGGGATCTTTGCAAGGGACAGAAAGGTGGTGGACCACTTTGGCAAAGGATGCTGTATATGAGGCAGCATTAGGCTGCCAAACATCAAAAGCCCTTTATTCCGAGGACAGGAGGCAGGAGGATTGCAGAGCCAGCTGCAGGTGAGGAAGGCAGCACTGGGAGGGCTGGTCCTCTACTGCACTTCCTCCCAAACAGCAGGCAGAGAGCAAAGTGCTCTGCAGTCTGGAGGAGCAGGATTAGGAAGGAGGTGTGCCATCACCCCAAAGGAGCAGCAGCAGCAGATAACAGACCTTCTTAGGAAGTTTTCCATCAGCCAACTCAGCAAAAGTGCCCCAGCACCACTCTGCCCTGGGCCCTAGGTTGGGCAGAGACTAGAGCACAGCCTGATTCATAACCTCCTTTGTGCATGCATTTGGGTAACTGCTGCAATGAATTCAATACCCAGTGGTTTGCAGGAAAACAAATGTGATTGCTATGTATAAATTAATAAACACAATTGACTATTGAATTGCTCTGAGCCGTGGAGGATACTGTTAGTGGTACAGCCTGGAAGGAGGCAGACAGCAGGAGAGTGAATTATCATTTTGTACCTTATGTTCTCAGAAAGATAAGTAAGATAACAGAGGAGAAACAGGGCATGTGAAACTCCTGAGTGGAGTTATAATAGGAACTAAACAGCTTAGATAAATCTTTAGCGAAGAGGTACGGCTGTAATGGACTGTTATATTTTAGGTTGTGTTCTGCTTTTAAAAGGGACCATTTATTTAAAGAAGGACTATAAGACATTAGGACTAAACATAAATGAGAGGAAAAACAGGGAATTTGTTACTAAGAGGAAAAAGATATATCCAAGTGGACTTTACTTCTACACATTCAACCAGCTACATACCCCAGAAAACCACAGAAAGGCTGTGGAACAACAAACATTTGCAAAATGAAAAAGACAGTCACCACAATCCCAGAGGAAAAAATCTATATTCGTGAAATGGACTTTAGCTTCAAATTTACATTTAATGAGTTTGTAAGCACCTGAGACTACTGGCAGGAGACTGGAGGACAATGCACAGTGAGTACATTTGGAAGCAAGGACAAGAAGACAGTTAAAAATTCCTTAAATGGCAAAACAATACTGGGAAACTCATCAATCTTTGGATTACAGATTATCTTTTTGAAAATATTTTCTTTTTAAATTATACTGTGAATCCTCATCTATTCACCTTCCAGTTTGTCTGTTTCTTAACTCATGGCTAACTCAGGAGAAAATAAAACAGACTGACTACCTGGATACACAGCCACTTGTGCCCACTACATCTCAGGCACAAGAGATTAGAGCAAAAGAATGTGTTTGGAAATTTAGGTTTTAACCTTGCTTTGGAACACTCGTGGAGCAGCCAGCATTAGATCCTGAAGCTTATTGCTACATGAACCTCCAGTCACCAACTTCAAATGCAGAGGGCACGCAGGAAGGGAACCTTGGCTCCATGTGTCTCTAACTCACAGTACAACCCACAGGTCTTCTGCAGATGGTGCCCTGAGTCTTTGCATCACTCAATCAGTGCCTGAGATTACAAACTAAACACAAGACATGCTAAATTACCCAGTTCTTAAGTACCTTGAGCTGGAATAAAAGCCTAATAAGAAGATAGAAAACTAGCAAAGATAATGTATGTACTGCATTAAAAATCACATAAACTTAGACCTAGATTCATCCTACCTAAATGGCAGCATCAACTGAGGATCCTTCCCAGTCCAGAGGCTGAGTAGTTTGGTATCTCCAAAAACCATCAGCCAGATGAACACCATGACACTGGTGTCTGCCTGGTCCCCTGCGGTACCTGGGCCATCACAAATCAGAACTAGTTTCTGCAGAAGCTTGTATTCAATGAATGCTGAGCACTGCTAAATGCAAAGGCTTGACCCCAAGGTGACAGTCACTTTTTTTGTCTTCTTTCTTCACTGAAAAAATTAGTTCTACAATAGTAGAACTATCTTAGTGAGGTCTCAATGGCTGGCTGCATGCTTCAGACCATGTTCCTGACAGTGACTTTTGGATTGCAGGCTCAAAAGCAGATATTCTGAAAAGAAGGAGAAAGGCATCATTTGCCGTGGGAAGTAAAGAAATCATTTTGATGAGCAGAGCAGCACGGTAACCCTGCTGAAGCCAGGCATCCATCACATTACTATACACAATTATCAAGATAAGAGTGCTCAGAAGATACTACTGTTGAAAAAAAAACCCAAACCCAAAAAACCACCAGAACGGCAACATACATAAGTAAATAGAGTTTATTCCATTTTACATGCATAAAAATGTAAAAATATTTTAAGGATGAGTCTGAAAGAAGAATTTCAACAACAGACCCATCCTTGAACAGATGCATTAAAATAACAAAAGGTCTTCACTGCATCAGGGGTACACAAAAGCTCTTGATTATTGTAAAGTAACACTGGACTCCCTCATCTCTCTAAAAAGCAACTGTCAGCAGAAAAGAAAACACAAGGAGAAATCCAACAACCTCTTCCCACAACTAGATTACTCACCCTTCATGGAATTGCCAAAGGGAGCCTGGGCATTTTCAATTAGCAGAGATTATAAGTTTCATTGTAGACAAGAAAGACCACATCTAATTATTGAATCAGTTACACAGATGAGCATGGTTTGCAGAAAATGGTAATGTGACTAATGCCTTCTTGCATATCAATATCTCTGCCATATGGTGAGGGTTGAAGATAAATTGTTGTTCCTGTTTTGTTAACAAAAAAGACATGGCTGAACTATGACATCAAATTACGATGAGACTTAAGTAGCACAGTGAAAATAGTACACAATGTAAAGTCATCTGTCTGTGTTGTCTTCAGTGATAATTTCCTTTATCTCAAAAGAACATAGCTGGTATCACACTTGGAGCAGAAAGAACAATTACGCCCAGAGGTAAAAACTGATGCTGAAATGATTTAACCAAACATCTTTAAAGATTATTCTGAAATTGCAAAGAATTCTATAAAAGCAGATGCCAGCATATTTGCCATGATGATACCTACAAGGATACTAGCACATAACTTAAGCTCCGTTTTAGATATATGCTTTGATGTTTCATAACTGCCTTTGTACTCAAAAACCAACCTTATGTTAATACAAATCCTGACTTGCTGAATTTTAAACCCATGTTTAAATAAAAGAGGCTGACAAGCATAAAAAAATGTTGTTTGCTTGTTTTGGGTTTTTTTTAATGAAATTACAAGGATATAAAGAGAGTATTCAGAGATGTTAACTTTATATTCAGGAGGCTGCTTCATTCCATCAATTCAAGGAAGAATCTTATGTCACAAAAGAAATAATAAAGGTTAGGGAGGGAGTTGCCCATGTGCCCAATAATCCCCCATTACAAACATAGATAAATATAGAAAAGGCAAACTTAGAAGACAGTGTTTTAAGTAGGGGGGGAAAAAGACCTTTGAAAAGGTTGGGGTGAGGGAGGTAAAATCAGCCATGGGAAAGATAAGGAATTCCAGAACTAAAATTATTTTGAGAACAGTATCTTCTCCTCTCTATGTCTGCATACTATTACATGTTTTTTAATTGTATAGTCACTAACCACATCGCTCTAGGATTTCTGCCTCTCCCATTGGACAGGCAGTGCAATTTTGAAGGAAAGGAGATTGGGAAAGAGAATGTTAATTCTTCTGTATTAAAGAATGTACTCATTTGCTGTCTATGAATGATATGGAAAAACAAATCAACCATGTCTACCTCTCTTCTCATCTGTCCTTAACTGGAAAAATAGCTGGTAATTTAATTGAGCACTTTTAGTGGAGGACAGATATGATAGATTCAAGCTACAAAATTCAGCTTGATATACCTATGTTATGTACAGAACGGAATCAAAATATCACAAGTTTACACCATGGCACACAGTCACCAATGGAGATCTGAGAGCCTGACAGCACTTTGACATGAGTAGCAGTTCAAAACACTTAGCTTGCTTATTTGGGAAGGGAAGAAGTGAAGTCCTAGAAAAAGGACTTGTCCTGTACAACAGAAAAGCAGCCGTTGCTGCTAGTGTAAGCACTGAGAAACAGCAGATGCATAGGAAACCTTTTAAGATGGATTTGTGTCACCACCAACACCTTTTTTTGCAGATATCTGAATACAGACATTTATAGGCTCCATTTTAATTTCTAAAAATGTAAAATATTTTTGGTCTTGGCAAACAAGATTTAAAAATTGTATGTGAAGTATTTATTATCTATTTTGTTCCTCTTTATAACTAAGACCAGGTTTTCTGACAGGCTGTTCACTGATACGTATGACATGTTATATTTTTATATGGTAGCCTTCTTATATAATATCATCAAACACTTCAAGGGAAGGCTTTTTACTTCAGAGATTTGTCCATTTTGAGCCAACATGTGAATGAAAGAAAAATAAAATTATCGTCCAGCCTACATTTTTGCTACTTAAACTGTTTTTAAGAACCATTTTTAACTGCTAAAAATGTGCTGAATAAAGGTGGACAAAACAGTAGGCCGGATTAACTTTGTATTTCACAGAATAGGTGTTTTCCTGGAAATCACTCATTATGCTCTCACTGGCCAAAATATGTTCAAAACTGGTTTATCAAAAAATTATTAGTAATTGCTGTGTTAGAGCAATCACATGCCATTGTCTGAAGTGTCGTTTATTAAGGGTAAAACTCATCACAAGCTCTAGAATACCTCTGGATGTATCCTAGTAATTATTTCCTTCCTACAAGTAGGACACAAGCTGAATTCTGACTAAGCACCATATACCTGCCAAGAAGGCAGCCTTGTTCAGTATCTAAACTTATTTTAATTATTCATCTTTTTTTTTAAATCAGCAGAGACTCTAACAAGAAGCATTACATGACTGAATAATAACTTCTGCACATGTTCAAGTCTTGGTTGGGCAAAGACCTATTACAGCAGCCTCCTGAGGGGAAGAACAGCCCATTTTCAATAAGCTGTCTTGTCTTTTTAACCAAGATGGAACATTTTGTTTAACATTTCACAGAACATAAAGCCTTTCAGTGAGAATCTTTTACGTATGTTTATGTGCCAGAAATACAGGAGAAGAAAACTATATGGGAATTAGTTCTCTTCTGTAATCTCTGTCCATGGTAATTCCCAGTAACACAAATGAGGTTGACGTAAGAGTGGAGGGAATCGGCTAGAAATGGATTTGCATTAGTGCTTTACATTAATTGAGTTTTAGCCTTCCTTTCAGCTGAGGCATTTTGGTGTATGTATCTAAGTTAGAAAGACTACACAAACCTTGCCGTGTGAGGTGGAATCACAGCAAAATAAAGTCATACTTCTGCAAGGGGAATAAATCCTGTAACAGATACTGACTCGGCTGGTTCTCTATATTTTCAATTTAATGATGTACCTTTCATGTCTGTTTGACAGAGGTGAATTGTTAGAAGACAAGGAGATATATTAGAAAATGAAGAGCTAAAACCAGAACCAATTCACCCCTGACAGCCTTCAAAGGCTCTAAACATGATGTCTGTAGGAAAAGTTTGCTTTGGTATCATCTATCATGTACTCTTAACCAGTGTAATCTTCCCTGTGTATCAACTGTTCTATTAATTATTTATTCTTAGACATATAAATCCTTCTTAGCACTGCTGTAATAGTACTTCTGACATGATTTAGAATTGAATTATACCATTTATAAAACTTGAGCTGATGTTTTAAAACATCTGTTGCACATCTGGGAAAATAGCATACTTCAACACACACAGTTTAGTAGAATGGATGTATGCAGAAACAATAAATCTGTCAGTGAAGATGATAGATCCAGTTCTCTCAATGGTTACATACAAGCTTCATTTGCTTTATGGACACCTTCCAAATTAAAAAAAAATGCTGACATCATTATATTTGTATCTCGTAACATTACGTAGATATCTTGCTTCACCAGAGTGGGCATTTCACTGCACTAATGATGTCCAAGCTGACTCTAAGGATGTTATGTTGAAAACTTAATTTGAAACTTCACTTTGATTAATAAATGTCTGGGCTAATTCATTTCATATCACATATTCTTTTTTAAAGTGAGATACCTTCTTTAACACAACTACTGTCATAAATTCAGTCACAAACTCAGAATTTCAGCAGAAAAACCGAAGCATTTCTACATAAAAAAACCCAATTCTCACACAGTAAAGGTCAGAAATAAATATGACTTTTTTTTGATATCTGGAAGCTGCTGATTATGGGTTCCTCCACTAGTCATCTTTTCATGCTTAAGAAAATCAGAAATAGATGTAATATGGCTTTGTAACTGTGTATTCATCAGTGACTACAAACTTGTGGAACCACTGACAGCAACCATCAGTTGTTGTTACAGATGCCCTGATAGCATTCATAAGGACCACTACTATCCATTCCACAATGAACAGAAAAGAGTGAGAATAATGCAATCAAGACATTATTTGTGAACTTCTACATAAACTCCAGAGGTTTCATTCTTACTCTCAAACAAACATTAGCACACATGAGTCCAGACTGGGCAAATGTTTTCAGAAATAACGTGATGGATTTTTTCCTAACAGACACTTACAAAAGCTAACAAAACTTATTGGACAAAAACAAAGAGTACCCACTCTTCTTTATTTATTACTTGCTCTTAGTAGTCAGGCTATTTATGATCTACTTGCTCCTTAAAAGGTTTCAGGTGTTCAGTCCCAACATGAATAGTAACAGGGCAGCTACCAATGGGGACA
The DNA here is from genome assembly GCA_033439905.1 of Ceryle rudis. Lineage (NCBI taxonomy): Eukaryota > Metazoa > Chordata > Aves > Coraciiformes > Cerylidae > Ceryle > Ceryle rudis. Next base: position 69,898 of record JAAGNO010009096.1, read on the forward strand.
TTTTAGGAATGATCCATGGGAGGAATGCTTTCCATCCAAGGTTTCTAGACCATCAGCAAAAAACATGGACAGCTTCCAAGTGTTATTACCCGCATTCAGAACAGTTTGTTCCAACATCTTTAGCCACATGCAGAGACAGTCTTTCCAGAGAGTCAGAAGGGGCCTCTTTGGCTCCTAGCAGCAGATCCTTAGTGTTACTGAGATTCTGTCTTACAACAACAACCACTTCCATCAACATGATGCTGATGATATATCTGATTGTTGACTTCACCCTATGATCCAAAAACTCCCCCACATTTTTTCCTATAGGTTACTACAACTTCTCATAATGGTTTCCATTTTCTTCTCAGTCTCTGTCTCAAGAACCCAAACCCTACCCGTGTCTGCAAATTCACATTTCTTATCTCTCTGGAGACCTCTCATAGCTCTTTCTCCCCATAAGGCAATTTCCTCAGCTATGTGAGTCAGGATAATACATCTGGACCATGCAGAGGAGACCCAAGGATCCTTAGTCATCGCCAATTCCATCCTGGAGCAGGGAGAAGGCCGCACAGGGGTTGACAGTGTGAACAGGTGATGTAAATGATGGCTTAAAATTAAATATTGTCATTCATTCTTTCCGATGCAAATACAGTTGTGGTCCTTGCACTATTCTGAGAGAAAATTTTGCTTCCTGCTAGCAGACAAGCACCCCATCCTACTTCAGAGGCAATAGTCATGTTGACCAACTTCAGAGAATAACCTCTGATGAGCCCTCTCAAAAACAGTGCAAAGTGAACTTTGTGCTACAGGAAACTACCAGATAGAACACGTGGGTGGGATAACAGCTCAGCTGACCATGTAACAGGAATGCAGGCTAATTTAGTGTGCTTCGGGAGAAAGGTTGTCTGCAACCATGAGGTTCTTATGCTGTCTCTGGGGGTGGAGACCCACTGAGCTGGCACACCAAATGGCTGAAGAGGTCTTCTGAAGAAAAGACAATCTTCTTTCAGCTAACACAACAAAAGCAAGAAGCTCTGACGCAGATCTTGAAGGTTATAATGTCCAAGCAAAGGCCTTTGACTAATAAATGGCAAAATTAATATTGAAGTGTACACTTCTAAGTATGGTGATGAGCCTTACAGAGTGCACACTAAACATAAATGACTGTGTTACTCAACTCCACCCAAGTCAGGGATGCCTTTTGGTAATAAATGCATCTTCAATATACAGTATCACTTTTGCTAGCATTGCTATTAATAGATATTAGCACTAATACAAAGGCCTGCAGCTCCAACTCTGTCAGATGTTACCGAGGAATTACTAACTCAAGCTCAATTTTCCTTATGCAGTTATTTCATTTATCAATGGCAATTCCAAATCTATTTTAACTGTCACTTTAATAAATCACACCTATCTATTTTTTAACTCTCAGACTGTCTCAGTGCCAAGTCCTTAGCAGAGCTCTGAAACAAACACTGACTTTGCAAACTGCTTCAGTGCAAGCGTGTGGGGCTCTGGCAGGCAAACATCAAACGCTTACCCTTAACGCAACACAACACGAAAGTTAGAAACTTCCAGCCATGCAATTTCAGATTATCTCAACAACAGGACCAGTATAATGTCCAAAGATGGATACAATCTCATTCTTACATGGGAGGCCAGAAGGGTAAATAGGCTGTACTGCTATGTAACCATGGTCAAATGGAGCAATACAGGAGGAAGTGCTATGCCACCTAATGCTAAGGTGCCTCCAGCCTCTCCCATATTATATCTGTTCCTGATATCAGATTTGCCTACAAGCTGGTAGAAAATTTTTCAAAGACATAAAATAGCCTTGAGGTGGTTATCTTCATTTGATGCCAATGACAGATTGAGGATTTACACTTTTTTGCACATTCCAAGATGTCATTAAAAATACTTTTGACTGAAGTATTATATCCATGCAAGGAGAGTGAATTCTGCTTCATGCTGCTAAAAATTCATGTCCTGAATTTTGTCCCCTACATGTTACATTAATAGTCCTTTTGCCATTTAATTGCTCATGATTAGTACTTCAGAAATGAGGAACTTATTCCTCTACACCTTATAATGACTTTGGGTACACAACAGAATAGATTTAGGATTAAAATTTACATTTGTTTTAGTACTTCCAGGCTCCTGGACATTTAAAACTAGTTGTAAGATTATTTGTATGGCCAAATCAGCTTATTGGTACAATTCATCCATCTTTTTAGCGTACAAGTGAAGAGCTGTAGGTTACAAGGATTTGCAAAATATAACAATTATGCAAAATTTAATCAAGAAATTATGTTTTCTTAGATCTCAAAGTAATTCCTAAAGATCTAATTAGAATCTATTTAATTAGTGCTGGCAAAATTGCTCAAGCATCAAAGGAGATCATATTCCCCACCTCTTGTAGAAATGATAAAATCATTTTGCAGTTTATGTGTGCTATCACTTCTGGGGAAAATGTGGCTGTCTGGTGTTTTCTAAAAACAATATTCAAAAATGCTTCAAGAAAAAGTGTGCATTGGAGCTGTACTGGCATTGTACTGTACATGGCAAGAATAAAGAAGTCGTGCTTACTACATCAAAAACAGAGTTCTGAGATGTCACACACTGCTGGTCAGCAATGTTATCTGGAGTGTACACTGATTTAGAATCAACTGGATGAGGCAAGGGGCTCCATTTTGTCTGACAGCATCTTCTTGTTTATTCATTAAAAAATAATATTTCAAAGTTGTCCTGGTTTGAGTGAAAACAGAACTAATTCTGTTCAGTGATTTTACTTTTCAGCTCAGTTCTTCAAACTGCACTTTTGAAGTTAGCGACATGTTTTCACAAACAGTGTCTGCTGCTGGCAGTGACAACACCACAAGTTTAGAATAACTGCCAAGGATTGGTGTGCAGACCAAGGCCATTGCTGGATCTTGTGTGCCATGTTGGGGGGTGCAGAAAGTGAAAGGCTGCACCTACAGGGAAGAGACGACAGGACAGGTGACCCTAAACTGACCAACGAGGGATTCCGTCCCATATACGTCAGATTCAGTGTAAAGCTGAGGGATCAGGAGGGTCTAGAGTCTTGCTTCTCTTTGCCCTCTTGGAACGCTTTGCCAGCTTGGCTCAGGTCCTCTTCTGGTTTCTTCCTTGGAGCATCCAAGAGGACTTTGTCTGTTCTGCCTTCGATCCCAAACAGTGTGTTCCTGAATCCAATACCAGAATTCAGCTCCTGAACACAGCTCCTGTCTGCTGCAGGGCCCAGTCTGGGACTCCCCCAGTGCCTGCTCCACAGCATTAGTGGTGACAGTGATGTAATTACCATCGGGTGGGGGGGGTTCGATACTGGTTTTCATACTTGGAAACAGTGACATGCCCTGGTGACATGCACATAGAAAAGGGCTTGAACCTTTTGCAATGCAGCAGTTGTCTCCACACAGCCTTTCATTAAAAGTGCCACAGAGTAAACTTCAATTTTGCATTTCCCTCCACAACCTCTGCTTCCTGACAACCACAGCATACTCCATATAAAGGTTTGCAGCTGCCACAGCCTCCAGCCACTTCTCTGATCACCTCCAAATCATGGTACAGCTCACCGGTATTGAATACAAATAATTCTTAGGCAATATCATTAACAACCTACAAGAGTCAGTGAGAACGATCCAAGTTTTCAAGGTGATCCCAGTGCACTATTCCCAGTCTGAGCTTTCCTTTCCCGGCAGCAAGGCATCACCCAGCAGATCTCCATTTCAGTGCACTGGTATTTTTAATGTCAGATCCCTCCTGCTGTTTGTCCTCCTTCTGCCTAATGGAAACTTATGTGGGAAGTGAGCGCAGGCACTGTGTCTCAGCAGATCTCTGGCTCTCAAATCAGAAGAGCCATCTTCTTTAGTGGAAGCAATTCCATACTTCCAATCATGGAAAAGAACATGGATGTGCTCATGCAACATAACCAGAAATCAGGAATGCAGCAAAGGTAAATAGGTCATAGAATCATGGAGCCATTTAGATTAAAAAAGACCTTTACGATTATGGAGTCAACCATAAACCTACCGCTAACAAGTCTACCACTAAACCGTATCTGTAAGTGCCACATGCAGACAGATACACATATCTGCATTTGTAGTAAATCTCCAGCAAAGATTTCTCCTAATCCCATAAAAATTTACCTGACCCATCTTGCCTTTGGCTTTCCCTCAGACAAGAGGTATAGGTAGAAGTTTGAGGGCACAGAGATAAATAATAAAAATAAAATTAAAAAATAAAAGATAAATAAATAAATAAAGAAGAGATCCAGGTCTGGTTTATTAAGGATCCCCTATAGCTGCTTCAGTATCCAGAACTGAGAGCTCCCTCTTCCCTTTGAATTTACTTTCCCTAATGTGGCGGAGAGAAAACTTACAGCTCCCTAAGTAACAAAATGTTTTCTAGCAGCCTCATTCTCTTTCCTTTCTCCGTGTTACTAAGATCTTGAGGGTCAGTTCTGCCTCTTTTAGCTCAGCAGCCTCAGTCTTGTTTGCTGAGTACATCAATTAGCTATTGGTACATTTCTCATGTCAGCGGCATCTTTCAGATTAATCTCTGAAAAACCTCTGATGCATAAGAGAAGCCAGGGGGGTTGAAGACTGAGGGTCATTTGTACAGCTGCAATCTGATACTGTCAAGAGTTTGCTGACATCCAAACCACAAAACATTCACAAGAAATTGTTACTTATTAGGCATGAGCTCAGGTGTGCTGGGGGGATCTGACAGTGACTCCCCCCTTAGTTGCATACTGGCATTTTTACTGATGGGCTGCTGCTATGGTTTTTACTATTATAAATAATGCTAATAATGGTAGTAATAGTAATAATATCCAGAGCTAGTTCTCAATTAGTAGATCTCAAAATACTTTCCAGGAATCATCAACTCCTCAGTTTGCCATCAGACACACACAAATAGGACTAACTAAAGAGCTATTTACTTTTCAATATGCATCACTGACACTAATAGGGCTGACAATGGCCTTTATCCATGTATGTGACCATAATTACTCACAGTTGTTGCCTTAAGTGCTGACATAAACTAAGAGTTTCAAAATCTCAAATACTTTTAAGTACTTGCCTGCCAGAAGAACCAGGAGGGAGATCATCACATGAGTTCTTTAGACAGATAATTTTGTCAGTGAAATGTTTCAGCCATGTTTTTGTATTTGTTTTTTTCTCCCAAATGGAAATTTTACATGATTATGAAACTACTTTATCACATTTCTGTTTAAAAGGTTCAGTATATAATTAGCCTCTATCATCTGGTGCAAATCCAATGGCAGCTCAAGGTTTGGGCATCTCTGCACCAGTCCTGACAGCTGTGTTACTGCTGAGCATCAATGTCACAGCCACTTCCACAGGGGCCAGCCCAGCTCTGAAGATACATAGCTTGATTTCCCCCGATAAGTTCTGCTAAGAAAAATAATTAGCTGAACTGTAAGGCCACCTGAATTAAGGTACATGGCACAAGCTAGCGGAAACTTTTTTATATGAATTAAGATGTTAAGCTACTGTAACGGTTTTGAGAAGTTGTACCTCTTACTCATTTTATTATGGGTATGAGCAGGGATAAAAGGCCATGAGAGTGAGTTACAAGACTGTTACTTATATAGATGCACTGTAAAATTTTCTATTGGAAGCACATTGCCAAGCAGGATAGGACGTTAAGTATTGTATTAGAATTTGCAGGACTATTCCTAGTATCTTCATTTCTTTTTTATAGTCAAGTAAAAATTTGTCTTTATTATATTATGGCCATATATCATAAGCAGTAATTGCATTTTTAATTAACGATTGCAAAGTTATTATAGATTGCAGGATTCAGAACAGACTGCTATAGCTGAAGAACCATGCTGTTATGTGACTCATGTATTTCATACTATAAAAACACATGCTGAATGTAAGGGTTATAAAATTTACCCTGGGAATAATCTTGCAAAAATTAATGCACAGGCTGCTAGCACAGTCACTGCAAGTGAAAAAAACTTGTTCTTTTTACAGGGAGGGTGTAAACAAGAAATGTTCAGTTATGCGGGCAAGCTGGATGCAGATGAAGTTGAGCTCTGTGGCCAAGCACCCAAGAAATCATCTTCCAGCTACTTAGAGCATTATCTTCAGCCTTGGCTGTAACAGGGCTTTGGAATACCTGGGCAGAGCCACGAGTCTCTGAAAAAGTACAGGTGAGTCTTCTGCAGATTATCGTAAGGCCCAACAGTGACATGACTATCTTGTCTTCATTTTAGTGACAAACATTACTAAAAATCCTTAACAGAAGTTATGGAACATCTGCATAGAACCAGACATTAGATGAAGATGTGCAAGTGCTCCCTTTGCATACTTTTCATGGACACACTAAACAGAGAAGGTACTTCTTTCTCCTTTACATTTTTTTAACTGGAAGACTGAGTGTGCCATAAATGTGAATGTTTCCCCCAAATCCCTGTGCTAAAATTTCCCCCTAAATACCCTTCTTGATTATGCAAAAGTGTCACATTGAACTGAATGGGAAACAGTAAAAGCCTCATTGTAGGAAAGAAGTGTTAGAAAAAGTAGTTAATCCAGAATTTTTTCCTCACAGACATGCTCTGGTCCTTGTTAACAGTAGAGTTGCATACCACATGCTATGTTGTGGGATTTTTTTTAGACTGAAAAAGCTCATTAGTAGTAGTTTATTCATTCACTTAGCACTGTGGAAACCATAACTCTACTTGTATGAATCACCCCCTTATGTATGCTAAATATTGACAGCAGCTGCATTTAACAAATTTCCTTGCTTCCTCACCGCTGCTGAAGCATAGGAATGTTCTGTGCACATTCAGGCCTACAAATGTTTACAGGCTTCTCTCTCTTTTATCAGCCAAGGGCAGTTAATCCCTGGAGGAGTGGAGGTGCAGTGTGTTTTTAGTTTGCTGGTTTCAGTTCCAAACACAATTTTCTTTAATTCTCCTCCCTTCCTTCCTAAAGCAAACAACTAGTTGTCTGCTTCCTATTCCCCAGTGGCTCTGCTATTTCAGGCTGCTTGTCAGAATCTCCTTGAGGGATCCTCTTTCTCCCAAACAGACTTCAAAAGAGAAGTATCAAGGGGGCAATGGCTGTCACTCTGTGGAAGTAAAGATTACTTTTTCACTTGGGATCCTCCTCATGTGCTTCCTAATATTGAAGATTTTCAAAATCTCATCTTCCTCTGTATTTTTAACAAAACCTTCATCTTCTCTCTCTGCCCTATATTTGTCTCTGGTTGCACGGAGGCAAGAAGTTAGATGGGAACATATACCTATGATGATTATTATGCAACTGTCTCAGGAAGAAAGGGGTTGGAGATGATATTCCTAGCTCAAACAGGTTTGAGAAAGGGTGCTGAGGGACACATTTCTGCTAGGAGGAGTGCTTTGGGGAAGAGCATGAGACAATTTAAGGTAGATTTTAAGAAACAGAAAAATAAGTTAAGATTAAGAGGAGAAATACAGTGGTGAAACCCACTGTGGGGTGAGAAAGAGATGGTAAATACAATTCAGTTCCTGAAACACAGACATTTAGTGCCATTTTGAGATACTCCATGGTACTATTAGATGTCTTCATAGAACTAATAGCTAAATTACAGGGCAAGTGAGTTTACATGGACTGGAGACTTCTCAGGACATTTTAAAGGAAAATAGATCCCTGTGTGTATTTGATTGAATTAATCCCCGATATATCGAGCACCATATAGAAATTAGGGAGAAAGAAGGACTCTTCTGAAAGGAAAGCAAAAAAAAAAAGTAAGTATTTGTAGAAAATGGTAAGAACAAAGTAGAGAAAGAAAGGAAGACTTGACAGGTCATATAAAAGGGAGAGAACATGATGAAGCGTAGGAAATGGAGAAGGATCTCTGGGGTAACAGTAAACAAAACAGAAAAATGCAGTTCTGCTTAAAAGTTTAAGCTGCATACTCCACTAGCAAAGGTACTGGCAGACATTCAGTACGCAAGTCAGATTAAACTCCAAAAATATCCATGTGTCACAAGCCCTTGAGTTCAATACAGCTATTTTCTGCAATGTCAGACACTCATCTGTGGGTACACTGAATCAGTCTATGGAGGTTCAGATGATACTTTTTTTTTTGTAGTTATTACTTTTATTATTAAAAGATGAAAGTAAGGCCACTCCATAAATGAAAAGCAGTGGACTTCCCAAGTCCCTGTGGCATGACTGCATGTTTCAAGTAACCAAATATTTGACCCCTATACTATATACTGAGGAAATCTCTACAGTGTCCAAAAACAAACAAACAAACAAGATAGTGTCATGTGTCAAATCGTTTTAAAAGGTTGATATAAATTACTATCTTTACAGGGCATTGCCCATATTATGTTTAGTTCATATTTCTTAACTTCTTTATGCACCTCTTAGTCTTAAGAGAAAAGTATCTTTTAAAAAGAGAGAAAAAGTACAAAATTAAAGGAAAATATGAGAAAGTAAAGGGAAAAAGAGGAAATTTAAAAGCAGGGAAGGACAACAGGAAGGAAAATAGTCCATTGCAATGGGCACTATTCTTATGGAGAATACTTTCTATACGACTGTATGGTTGAACATGCAGTTCAACCTTGTCAATAGATGCCAAAAGACCTGAGACCTCACCTGGAATACTGTGTCCAGCTCTGGAGCCCTCAGCACAGGACCTGATGGAGCGGGTCCAGAGGAGGGCCACAAAGATGATTAGGGGGCTGGAGCACCTCTCCTATGAGAACAGGCTGAGGGAGCTGGATTGTCCAGCCTTGAGAAGAGAAGGCTCAGGGGAGACCTAATAGCCACCTTCCAGTACCTGAAGGTAGTTTATAAAAGCCTGGAGAGGGCCTGTTTACAAAGGCCTGGAGTGAAAGGATGAGGGGTAATGGTTTTATATTAGAAAGGAGTGGATTTAGATTGGAAATAAGGAGGAAGTTCTTTACCACGAGTGGTGGAGCACTGGAACAGGTTGCCCAGGGAGGTGATTGAGGCCCCATCCCTGGAGACATTCAAGGTGGGGCTTGACAGAGCTCTGAGCAACCTTCTCTAGTTGAGGATGTCCCTGCTCTCAGCAGGGGGGTTGGACTAGATGACCTCTAGATCCCTTCCAACCCAGACTTTTCTATGTTTTTAAGACAAGATATAAACATGTTGGGTCGGTGGTTTCCCTATTCACACATGAGGGGATAGCAGGTTTTTGTTAGGAATGGCAGATTTTCTAATTTAGAATAAAAAGAACTTTCATCTGCTCTTGTAGGGACAATGCTAGATATTCCAGAATGTGTTTTTCTGTTGCCACATGCGTTCCCATGTTTGTCTGACAGGAGAGTTACAGGGATGTAGGTGAAAGATTTTGTTTAATATTGTACAGTTTTTCTTCTGGAAATGTCATTTACATACAGTATTACATATTTTGAAGACTGCTTCATAAGGCCTAACATACTCCAAATAGCCTGAAAGTATAAAATACTGTATTTTCAAAATCAACCTTTTCTTCTGTAACATTATTCCTCCATTCTCATTTCTGAAAGAGTTTTGCATACATTTTCACTTTCCTCCTCTGAGCAATGTCACTGAAGATGATGAGATTCTTTGTATGTGCCACTCACTGCAAAATCTCATCCTGATTTCAGACATTCTGATCATGGACACTACAGAAAATTGTTATGGCATCTTCCTTCTACAATTAAGCTTAGAAAGAGCACAAATAGTGATTGAGGGCTGGATGACAAAAGGTCAGCCTTTGAAGCACATACTTTGCTTATGTCTAAATCCATCTTCCTTGCCAGCTGGTAAAAGCAAGCAAATGAAGGACCTAGTTGTGAATCTAATTAATGTTTGTAACTATATGAGGGCTGGGCATCAAGAAGGCAAGGACAACCTCTTTTCACTTGTGCCCTGTAATAGGATGACAGGCAATGGATTCAAGCTCAAGTACAGGAACTTCCATCTCAACATGAGGAAGAACTTCCTTAAGAGTTACAGAGCAGTAGAACAGACTCCCCAGATAGGTTGTGGACTCTCCTCTGCAGACTTTCAAGACCTGTCTGGATGCACTTCTGAGTGATCTGCCTTAGTTTTGGTCCTGCTCTGTCTGGCAGGGGGGTTGTACTCGATCTTCAGCAGTCCCTTCCAACCCCTAACATTCTGTGATTCTTTGATCACAGACTGTTTTTTCCCCAGAAGAAGGGAAAGGAAGAAGGCGGAAAGGGAGCAGCTTCAGCCCTCGCCTTAGGTCAGCTGGGCATGACTTGAGGCAGTGTATATGGTGCTGGCTGGGAGGGAAAAAAGAAAAGCTTCAGCTGGAAGAAGAGAGTTGTTCAGGCATTCATGTCCAAAAGACTCAAACCTGAAACTTCTGTTCCAGCTGGAGGCAAAAACTGCAGTGATATGTTCCAATACAGGCCTAAATTCAAGATTTTTCCCTATGATTTGCATTTGGATGTTCAATTCAGACCCAGCTTTATTTCTCTTGATAAAGAACTTGAAAAATAAGCTATTTAATAGTAACTCTGTGCCAACCGACTAGGAGATGAAGAACAATAGCAGTTAATTCAGGGATTTTTTTATTACCAAGCAGCATTTACAGATTTCATTACTGCACTCAGTGCTAGTGAACCTGATTAATTTTTTTCTATTAATATTCTTACTTTGTTCTATTAATATTTATAGACTACGCCTGGTTCAACTTTTTTATACCTTGACATTAGCTTAGCAAGGAAATGAGTTGTATTTACTAGGTATGATTTCCTAGATAATCCTCAGCTCTCCCATGAAACAAGAAGTTACTCAAGATGGGAAAGAGATTGTAAGGGCTTATCTCCAGTGGCCCCAAATAGTCCATCCCAGTATTAAGTCTCTACAAAATGCTCATGATGTATTGGAAGGCAAAATATGAGTTTATTTCAACCTCTAATATATCACCAAGAAATGAAACTTCCGTAAACATAAGTCATTCTGCTTAAGGCACTTTAGCAGGCAAGATACTGCATTTAGTATCAAACTAGCTCTGGTGATGACTTGAAATGCAATCTTGACTTCATGAGCTTGTTCTTCCACACTTTTGCCCATTTTAATTTCACCGAAAATCAGCTGCAGCAACTACAAAGTGTCATGTATTATACAGAGCATGACACAAGGAAAGTCCCAGTTCCCATGCAACCTGTGAAGGTAAGAATAAAATTACTACAGAAAGGTATCCACAGCACCCAACTCTGTGATGCTAATTCAGCCTAGGAGGCTACTTCATTACTCAATACATCATAGTTTATCTGAACTGCCTATGGCTCTCAACTGATAGGCAAGTGGTATAGGTGTTCAGCTAAGTCTGGTGCCAATTGCTCAGCAAGGTAATATACTCTAAGTGAAATGCACCACATTTGGAGGGGTCCTGTGGGCCTGAGTTAAACCAAACCAAAAGTAAAATACAAAAAATTCAGTTCAGCTCTTGACTTCCTGTTATACTTCTCACAGAGGAGGAAAGTGAGAAAAAAGATACAGCAAGCAACACCCTTTCTATTTCAGAATGAATGAGAAACACTGGCAAAAAAAATCACTGTAGCATACAGTCATTTGATTCATGTGAATAGCACCACTGGTGGCAGCAGAACCACTGCCTGGGAACACAAGCATATTTTTCTGGTTTTAAAAGTTTATGTTTTTATAAGTAATTAAAGTAACATTAATTCTTGATAAATTAAAGTGTCTTCTAAATAATATGAGCATTTGTAATTTGTTTCAAAAGCTTTTCCTTGTCACCAGACTATAAACGGAGCAGTATGTCTATTGGTGTGCCACTCTGCAAAGAACAATACCTGAATATCTATGACAAAGAAGAACTGTCTAATTAGTCTACTTTTTTCAAAGAATAATTACCTGTCAACCAGTTAAACCATCTTTCTGGAAACACATTTCCCAGGGCAGTAATTGAAACTACAAGTATGTTCATGTGGATCCTTGATAATATAAATCTTCCCCAAATGCTGTCTTACTTCTATTGTTTTACAGAAAAGTGTATTTTCAGTGCTATTTTATATTTGAAGTGTAGGCCGTAAAATTAAGGAAAAAATATATTTGAAGGGTTTTCAGAGCTCCAGCAACAATACTGTGCAACTAATGTACAATATCTCAATTCAAATAACAAGGCCAATGACTTCTTATGGCATATGGTAAATGTTCCTCATTTAAAACAGTTTAAAACATTGCTGTTAGTTTTTCAGGAGACATAAAGCCCATACGATAACAGTGAACAGAATAGCGTGAGGTTGAAGAAGAAGGGATTGAATATTAATGTTGTCACTCCAGGTAAAGATGGAAGGTATTTTTGGTTCTTCTATTTCAATTGTGCTTAGAGCAAAAATGTATTCATTATCAGACTCCATGGGGACTTTTGCTCAGTAAAACTTACTCAGTCTGCAGTGATACAGAGGTAAAAGTACCTCAGAAAACATAAAGCATATTTCAGTAAATATTAGTATCTTTAGCAAAGCTCAGAGGAGATATTTTCCAATACCTCATTATGTATCATACCTTCTTATTCTAATGGTAATTAGGCACCAGGGAAAGAACAGATCTGAAACTGGGATAAACAACTAAATTAGAGGTGCCATATACTTGCTGTGTTCCAGTTATATCCCTGAAAATGAATCTGATACGATGTAATCAAGAAACTGCTAAGAACACAGCAGAGAACTCTGCTTACTTATTTATTGGACATTGGTTTTTATATGGCTTAAGATTACATAACTCAGCTCTTTGTTAGTTAAATTCTGGTTTTATTAAGGCCAGAGTTTTACAACCTTCAAGTTTACTCATCCAGGAAGTCTGCATGTTCAAATTTACCAGCACTATCAGCAATGCAGCTCTCTATCAAAAGTCATTATCACCCAAAGCACTATGATATTTAACCACAGGTTACTAACATTTGCTAGGAAAAAGTGAGGGGTTTTTACCTTAGCAGAGAAAGGCTAATTGTGATATTTGGCTTTCCAATATTTATAAACAGAAATAAAAATCTCTGCTGAATTTAGTGTGTCTTTGAAGCACAGAACAAATCAATTCTGAAGATTACACACTAGAAGCCAAAAAAATCTTCCTTTTGTCATTTCAAGTGGCAGACAACATAGGTAGGATTTTTTGCTGTCCATTTGCTGTTCATTACTGGAAATCTCTTAATGTCAGCCTTACGAGTATTTCTGTCACTCTCTGTGAAGCAAGAATCCCATTTTCTTTCAGATTTTCGAGATATGAAAGGTACCACAGACGGTATTACACATGGAAAAAAACATGCACTGAACTCAATTAAATTAGTGATTATTCTACTACAGCTAAAGAAAAAAAAAAAAAAACCACACAAAAAAAACCCTTTATGTATTGCTTTTAGTACCTATTTAAGTTTTATCTTAAATAGCTTCAAAGCTTTCAATAGATAGCCCCTTTACTTATAAGGTTATACTTTATACTTGCAATATAATTCCTGTTATTTGAAAACTATTTCTAGAAAAGGCTTTGTAGTTGTTATTATGTTGGTCATGTATAGGGTAATTAAAAACAATTTAATAATAATGAATAGATTCTGAGAATTAAATGTGGTATTTATTTAGCAATAGTAAAAAATAACTTATTTCCATAGCTTCTAAAATATTCATTGCTGACTAATAAAACAATTAAACCCATAATTTGAACTTTCCTTTATGCATTTTCAGAGGGTATTGTAGTATTAATCAGTAAAAAACAGTCTATTTCAGACTTTGTTTATCTGTATTTTACAATTAATTTAATTTATCCAAAGAAAAAAGGTATATTCTCCCTACCCCTTTCATTTTAAGTTTCCAAGGCAGTATTTTGGCATTCCAGGGAGAACTGTTCAGTAGAACCTTGCCCAGCTACCTGTGGTAGGTGATATTTAGTATCAAGTTCCTGGCTCCATCAAGACATGTCCCCATCTGTCTCCAAAGGGTGTCTGAAATAGATGCCTCTTTTGCTCGGACTTCGCTGCAGTCACATCTCCTCTCACCGAAATTAATCCAGACTTCAATATATACTGTTTGGTTACAGATTAGTGCTTTCCCAGTCAAGAGGGAAGTTTTACTTTGTTAAATTAGCCCTTTTTACTCCTTAAACAATTGATATAGTAAGATTGATTATTTTGAACTAAGCAAGTTTTCTTCCATAGAGATGCATGAAAAGAATCAACTTTGATTAGCAATATTTTCATTTTTAGAAGGCATATTGCTATCCAGAAGACAAATGACATAGACAATCTGTGTCAAAGCCCTTTCCTTCCTGAGGCTGTATTACCAGGTAGTCTCCCCATAGCCCAAACAAAATAGGTCACATTATCTCATATGTACAAAAATATAAAAGAGAAAGAAACTTCTACGGAATGAGTCCCAAGGACTGCATTGGAAAATCCATTACTCCTTTACAGTGACAAAAAAACTTGTTTCCAGTTGGAGTGCCAAAGTTATTTACAGATTAATCTGACGTTGAGAATTAATGGAATAGTGGAAGTGGTGACATGAGTTTTCTTTCACTGTTGAAAATATCTCATTTACATGAAAGAAGATGTTGCAGAGCTCCCCCCCTAGACTCGTCATTCACTTTCTGCTAACCTGTTACCAGATATTTTGCGTGTGTGCCCCCCCTCCTCCTTATTTTTTTGTTTTGTTCTGTACTCATTCCCTCAAACTAAGGAAATTCTTCTAAAATTTATCAGGACCATAGCTCTCAATTTAGAGCCATCACCACGGGTATTTTCAAGGCTTTGACAGCACTGTTATTGCAAACTCCAAGCTTCATTTATGTTGAGGAAAAATCCAACATTTGCGTTCCTTCTTTATTTGCCAGTTTGCATGCGGAGTTACAACTGATAAACCACACATTAATTTATCAGCACAGAACTGTGGATATTAAGTGAGTGAGGTTTTATCTGTGAAGCATACCATCAAACCAAGGAGTAAAATAGCATAGGTTTTGTTTAAAAAGGTGTAATATTCAATTAGACACATCTCAATTAGATGAGTTCACTTTTCTAAGACAAGTCTGAAAGTATGAGAAATGCTCTTCATATGCATTTACTTTTCCTCTTTCCAAACTTTAACAATTCTTAAGAGAGCTGTTCCTGTCTCTTTTTCACTTTTCTTTCATCTGGTCATTTCTTTTATGAAAGTGGTAAACTTGAACTTCTCCCAGACTGAACTCTTCACTGGATTCCTCTGCTCCTCACTGACTGAATTTTCAGGAGAATGCATTTCCCTCCTCTCTCAGTCTTATCAAACTAACTAGGTATGTACCATGCTTAGAGAGCACAAGCTGTACCCAGCTTGTAAATGCTGTGACTTGAGGCCAGACCTTCACACGGTGTGCCTTTTCCTATATATTCTCTTCACACGTGAGAGACCAGGACTAAAGATTTCCTTTGCAGTGAGTTGGCATCCCTATACAACATCCTCAGGCAAGAATCTGAGCCAGGTCAGACAGGTGCCCTACAACCACTGCCGCTCTGTGTTTTCAGCCATGGCGGGGCAGAGGCTGCCCTCATGCTGTGTGTCCCATCACACCTCAGGAGAACTCCTGATGTTCCAGGTGGGGTCTAGAGTATCACAACTGAGGACTCCTGGGTTACACACTTGGTAAGTCAGCAGTTCAGCTGGCAATAACCATGCATTCAGATAACAGTTTGTAGCCCTTAGATGTTGCTGAGCCAGGAATATGGCCAGATTTTAAGATGCTACCAAAAGGAAGCGCCTATAAAAAATCGTTGCCTAAGCATTGAGAACATTGATGCATGGTTTCTGATGGTTCTGTGTGGCCCCACCCTTCCCCACACCTCCTTCTACAGACCTCATGTCATACTCCACACACACACTGACTGATGTGAGCTGGGACCAGTCTTGAGCTGCCCACAGGCTGCCAGGGAAAAGTAATCAACCTTTCTCTAAGTAATGTAGATCCCCCTGCTATATTTAGGGACCATAACCAGACTTGTCAGAATTTAAACATGCTCAACTCCTCTGAAACATGAACCTTGGTCAAAAATTTGAAACATATTAGGAAGGCAGAGAAGGACATATAGAAGACAGCTGTATATGCTTTCTTCCTTTACAACATCAGGCTTAAAGTATCTCTGTTACATATATTCTCCCTGTATGTGTTCTAAAAAAAACCCAAAATGACACAATTTAGAAAAGTAATTACATTTTGCCATATTATAGAGCATCAAGCTTCTATCATGAACACACCACTGACATTACTGACATACTGATTTTGCTTTCAGTGGAAAAAAAAATCCAGACAAATGCATCAAACAGCAACAAGCCAGACTGCTTAGATGGGTGTTTGGCTTCAATTACACTTTACATGTGACATACTTCCCTGTGGGGCTTACATGCTATAAATAACTACAATGGTACGCCTTGTGAATAGACAAATGTACGCTGTAAATATTCCTGGTTACATCAACAAAAGTTGAGATACTCACTGTGAAAAAACTTGGCATAGTACATTAAATGTGATGAGTAATAAAATAATCAAATAGACTAGTCAAAAGTTATTTTTGCTGGGTTGAACTATGGAAACGGGTTGCACTCTGCTTTTGTATAATTTTTAGAAGGAATGCTGGGCATGTCTCCCACTTTCATTCATTCTGTTGGCAACACTTGGGATGTCTCTTTGATGTCTAATAGCAAATTGTCTGTGCGATAGAATTCTGCTGGAGCCCACTAAACCTGAGCTCTACTTTATCACACTAAAGTGCTTATTACTGGTCTGAAGGTAAAGTTATTGATTCTGTTTTCAGCAGAGATGTTATAAATCCTCAAATAACACTGAATTTTGTAGGTCACATGTGGCCTTTCCAAAGAAAGAATTCATGAACTTGCAGTCCAGTCCCCTTCAGAGTCCAATTTCTGTAAACAATTCTTCAGATAGGAGGAGATAACAATAAAGAAGCATCCCTTTCAAGAGTTGCTAAATGCCGAAGGGGCATTAGCATGGGGAAAAGCCCATCAAACATTCCAATCATCCATGTCATTTTGCAGAGGACATACTTTACTGTTATATACAGTAATAATAATATAAAAACAATGACCAAGAAAACTACTATAGAATAAAAGGGGGGTTAGGATGAAATTGACAATGAATATAAGAACCAGTGAAGAGTTATCACTGCAATGGAATTACTGAAGAAGAAAACAAATAAATGCAGAAATTGCCTTTGAGATATTTCTATGCTCCAATTATAGAATCAGAACCAATCATGATTTAAATCTCAGGATTTTTCACATTTATTGCCCTGTAAATTGCTACGGTTTCAACTGGAACAAAAAAAAAAAGAATGCCCTTAATGTATGTGAAAGGGAAGAAAGGCACAGCATTTCTTAAAATAGGAATTTCTGTATTACACCAAATTCTGGAGCAATTACCTCACCACTGGGGGGTCCATGTTAGACTCTTACAGACCCCAACATAACCAAAAAGTTTGTCTTCCTACAAAGAAGACAACCTTCACTGCACCACTGTAAAGAGCACTTCTCACCATCTCCTCCAGGTTCCTCTTGGCTGCCACTGAATTGATCTTAGCTGCTGTCAATATGCAGTGGAGTTCTAAGCTTTTTCTTCAAGGAACAGAGAGGTGTACACTTTTATCATTGCATTGTATTATTAAAATGAGGATTTTATCATTGCATTGTATTATTAAAATGAGGATAAGCTTCAATGCACACTGCACTGACACATATCTTAAATGGGAAAAAAGTGTTTATTGCAAAATTGGTTTTATGATCTATTCAGTTCCTCAGAAACACACCTGGTATTAGCTTCACATAGTTACCTCAATATCTGTTTCTGCTTGCAGAATACAAGCTGTATTCATAGCTGTAATATCCATGCTAAACATCACATAGTACGGGCCTGCACTAGGGAATACACACTTGCTCATAAGATGCTCTAGAGATATAAGCAACCAGTATGGATACAGAGAGCTACCTGTCAGCTTCACGAATGTTCTTTTGGTTCCTTCTTGGTTTACTAATTCACAGAAGACAATAAGAAAAAACTGCCTCCACTTACAGGCAAATAGAAACATGCTTTACAGTGAGGGAGTATGGTAACATTCAGATTTGGATCTGAGGACAGTTTAAGCTTAATGACCAAATTTAAAATCAGACTCTGTGGAAAATTTGAACATAGATCCAATGATATTGAAATAACAATGTGTGAAACACTACTCCAAAATAGCTGAAGTCTCCTGAGCTCATCTACTTGCTTACATCAGACTAGATGCAAGGAAGATTTTTAAATTTTTTTATTTTTTTACAATAATGATGGTGACACAGGAACTGTTTGTCAAAGGAGGTGGTAGATGCCCTATCCCTGGAAACAGTCAAGGTCAGGTTGGACAGGGCTCTGTGCAACCTGATCTAGTTGAAGATGTCCACGATTGCTGCAGGGAGGTTGGACTAGATGACCTTTAAAGGTCCCTTCAGACCCTAACTGTTCTAGGATTCTACACTTCTACAGGAGCACTCCTTCCAAGTTAATTCAAACCCTAGAGTATTTCAATGCTTTAGTTGATGCTGTCTACCTGGACTTTAGTAAAGCCTTTGACACAGTTTACCACAGTATTCACCTGGAGAAACTTGCTGTCCATGGCTTAGATGGGCATATTCTTCACTGCAGCTAGCTGGATGGTCAGGCCCGAAGCGTGGCGGTGAATGGAGTTACATCCAGTTGGCAGCCAGTCACAAGCAGTCTATTCCAGGGCTCAGTACTGGGGCCTGTTCTGTTTAATAACTTTATCTATGATCAGGGTGAGGCCAGTGCCATATGGTTGAACAAAGCCAAGTGCCAGGTCTTTCATTTGGGTCACAACAACCCTCTACAATGCTACAGGCTTGGGAGGAGTGTCTGAAAAGCTGCTGGGTGGAAAAGGACCACTAATGGGTCAGAAAGGAAACGTACATGCTGCCCTCCCAGATACACCTCCTCCTGATGCATGTGGTTACGAGACTTTCAGGAGAACGGTAGCTGTTTTTTTAAAATTAAACATCAGAAAAACTTTTTTAAAGATTATTTCTGTTTTGCTATAGGTAAACACCAACACTGTCATTAAAATAGCTTTAAGGCACAAAATAACAGAAAGACCAGGTATGTATCATGAAATAGCTGATGCAGTAAATTATCTGTTACCAGCTCTGCTGCAGAAAAACCCAGAGTACTAAACAATCACAAACCAGTCAAGTATTTCTCATAGATGATGCAGCACAGCAGCAGTTCACTATGCTCACATATGAGCAAAAGCTCCACTTAAACTCTTTCCCTGTACCAGCTTCCTGTCACAGGATACATCTACTTAAGCACCACTGCAATTAAAATAAATTTATTAGTTAACTCAGCTTTTTTTCCTCAAGGCTGGGAAAGAGAGTTGATCAATGCCATTTCTATTTTTACATCCCTGGGAGGTACTGCAATGACAGAATTACACAAAATCCGAGGCAGGCAAGTGGATTTTGTAACTGAAATCTAAAATATTATCAGGTTTTCCAGAGGATGTAATGTTAGTCCCAAGGGCAATACAGTGATGGGGACATGTTGCTTCATGTTATAAATCTCATAATTTTTTCATTTCTGTGCCTTCAGCCCTCTTGCAACATGTCCCACTCCCATGTGAAGAGAGCTGAATGGAAACAATGGTTTACTGGGAAGACTTATGCCTAGGAGGAATGAAATACGCTTTCTGCATTACCCAGTGAAAAATGGATGATCTTTCCTGCAACAGTGACTAACTGGGCACTCCTGAATCCAAACATTAAGTCATGAAAGTTTCGCAACATTTTCAGAAACGGGCAAATAGGTGTAGGGGACAGAAATTTCTCAGGCAGATGGCATCACACTGGAACTTCCCTCTCCACTAGGTATCAGCTGAATGTCTAGGAACACATGCACATTTTTCCTGTTAAACAGTGAGTTATATAAAATAGGGAAAAATATTTTTGTCAAAACAGGAATTTGGTCTTTTTAGAACATTGTTTCCCATTTGGCTAAATTACTTCCCTGCAAAATAATTTTAAGAGTTTAGCCTTTATTATGCATAGAGTTGCATTTCAACATGTATGCAAGTTTTATTTTCAAGCACAACCATCGCACAGAGTGCGGAAGAGAGGTAAACCTAATGATTCTTTAGAATACATGGACTGAATATGGGAATCAGTACAATGTATGCACAGTGTTTTGAAAAAAACGGTATTAATTCATCCTGTTACGTGGTTTGAGTTTGCATGTGCTGGCAGAAAGGCCCTTTATAGGATAGCTCCACAGTGGAAACCACCAGTTAACTTCTTTTTAAAGATAACAGGTTGAAAAAAACCTGTGAATTAATATTAACATATTCAATAGAAAATTAAGCCAAAGTCCACTAAATAAATTGTATTTTGTAATGAAGTATTTTTGTAATTGCAAATATTTATCCCACTACACTGAGCACCTCTAAAGTCAAACTTGCAAGCATTCATGAAGAAAGCTTGCTATGCTAGAAGCTGGCCACAAAATACAGTGAAAATTTAAAGGACACTCTTTCGGTAAAGTCATGGCTTTAACAAACATTCACCCTTAATCATAACACCACTGAGATGACACTGTATTTCATTACCTGAAGAGTTGAGCTCAGGATCTATCTGTGATATAATTCACTCGTTTGTAATATTAAACTTAATGTATTTGAAATACAAACTATGACAGGTAATACCTGAGTGTATTTAACCACAAACTGTGACAGGCAATAATCTCTCCCTGGGTATCAGGGAAGTATTATCCTCTTAGAAATCTTGAAATGCTAGTGAAATAGATTAATGCAAGTCCATAAATCTAGTGAAAATGTCTGCATTAGTCTTTCTCTGTATAATAGTGACAAGGTAAGTTTCAGGCTGTAGTTATGAGTTTAACCTCTGACAACTTTCCTGTTAGGGTGCATCAACTAGTAGACAATCAGTTATAGATCTCCTGACTGACATTCAGTGAGACACAAGATGGTGAATACTCAGGAAGAAAGTAAAAATGCTAGAAATAGAATTAATAAAACTCAAAACATCTTAAAATAGCTCAAAGTGTATGAATATCTAATATTTTAAGAGTCCTTTGTACAGGCTTCCACTTAAAATTTCAGAATGTCATGAACCATAAAAAGCACGAGGAACAAATAAACATCATGGGAACAAAACCAGCAACTTTTGCTGCATTTTCTATGAGCGTTTAATGTTTTCATCTACATGCAGTTCTTATTTTTTTACTGGAAACTTAGACATTTTGCAGCATTTAACCTTAAGTGCTTTGGAAAGAGACTGCAAACACCAACTAAACTGTTATCCCCATGTTGAGCTCCAGAGAGGAATGACTGTGCTGGAATGAGCTGTGATGAGTCCAAGTGTTTCTTCTTAATCTAAAGCATGTTAAGCAGCCCAAATAACGACAATAAGATCATTTCAATATTTAAATACTTACTTTTTAGCTCAAAGCCATAAGCCTAATCTACAAATGCTGAAACACCACAAATGCAGTAACAAAATTATAAAAAAAACCAACAAAAAAACAACAAACAAACCAAATTAACATGAATAAACAGACTTTTTATATAAAAAACTTAGTTTTGCATCTGCCATGATGAGACAAGTTCTGCAAGTTACACGGCTTTTTTTAGTTCCTTCTAAAGTATCCAGTTCTCAACCCTCCCTGCAGTCACACAGTGAGCTGTTCCAACATCATTTTTTAATGTCTGAGAAATGCAATGAAAATATAAAGGGTGTTTGCAGTCCTTTGTGGCAGAAAGCATTAAGACAAAGGAATGCGTGTTACCAAGAATTTTTCAAGTACTCATTTCTGTAGCTGCCCAGTATTGCCACTAAACTATAAAACAAGTACCAGGGAAAAAAAAAAAAAAAAAAAAAAAAAAAAAGGTATTAGGGTTTGATAAAAACTAAGCAAAAATAGTAATTGCTTTTTCCTTTTTTGTTTTAGAATCGTGGCGGTGTGACACTAAGTGCTTTCTGTGCATCTGTCTTAGTATTTCTTCTTCTTGTGAAAAAGCAAGTAATTGATTCCTTTTATAAAGGCTTTTTAAAGCATTCCTGTCACTGAGATTGCTTTTTATTACTCATTCAGGTTCATCTACCACATTCTTCGGTTTATTGCTACCTGGTATTTTATATGCAACAATCTCTGCAATGGCCATATTTACACTCTTGGTTTTTTCATTTCATCTACTTTTCTTTCCATTCTATATCCATCTCCATCACCCAGTCTCACCCTATCGAGTTTGGTTGGTTGGTTTTTTGCTAGAAAAATATCTACTTAAGTGATGCGACCACCACTTCTCAGAAATATGTTTTCTGCATATGGGTTGGAAAAATATTTTCAATACATTTAAAGCACTGATTTAATACACACACACAAAAATATGCAATATAAAAATGGGGAGGGGGGACATCCAAAAACCCAAACCAAATCATTTCAGCTTAAATTCACAGAATTATTTAGGTTGCAAAGAACCTCTGGAGGTCATTTTGTCCAACACTACTACTCATGCAAGGTTACCTAGAGCATGGAAGTCGAGGACCATGTCCAGTTAGGCTTTAAGTATCTCCAAGGAGACTCCACGACCTTGCTGTGGAACCTATCACAGTATTTGACCACACTCACAGTGCAAGGGTCACCTTGTCTTCAGGTGGAATTTGACATGATTTAACTCAGTAGTTGCCATCTCAGTGGAAGTTACTGAGAAGAGCCTGGCTCCCTAACCTTCATTCCCTCCCACCAGGTTATTTCTTTGCACACAGGGATAGGATCCCTCTGAACGTCCTCTTCCTCAGGCTCAACAGTCCCAGCTCTCTCAGCCTCTCCTCATATGAAAGGCGCTCCAGCCCCTTAGTTACCTTGTGGATCTGTGCTGCACTCACTCTTATCTTTCCTGTACTGAGGAGCCCAGGACTCGACAGATTAGATCCTCATCTAGCTGGCAGGATGCCTTTGTTTCTCCTGTTGCTTCAGTGACTCTCAGCTCCCTAGAAACCACCGCTCTTAACACAACAGGGTCTGTGCAACAGTAGGTAATAGTTCTGTTGGGCAAATGCTCAAATTTTTGGGTTTCCATAGCTTCCCCAATAGTTGTTGCTAATAATGACTGCCTGTAGTAACCATATGTCCCAGTTGTACTGTGAGACATTAGTGTGTCTTTTGATCAGACCACTGATTTGTTCAAGTACGTCATTGGCTTGAGGGCAGTATGGTGTATGAAACATCTATTTGATACCCTTCTCTCAGGCCCAGTCTTGCACCACTGTGGCCATAAAACATGATCTATTAGCACTTCTAATACACTCACGAGCAGGTAGAATGATAAACCATTTCATCGGGGTTTAAACTGTCTGATCACCAAGTGGCAGTGCTAGTAGCTGTAGCCTCAGTCAGTCCTGAAACCACTTCTACTCCCACCAAAACATATTTCTTTCCATGGGATGTTTCAATGGACCAATATAATCAATTTGAATCACTGTAAAATTTTAGTGGCACCCATTCTCCACTGTCAGCAGGAGGGCAAGCAATTCCCCTACCTGTGCACTACCCTCCCCCTGTTCTGACTGCTTTCCACCTGGATCCCATGGGATAGGATGCACCCATGAACCACAGTCCTTTGCTGTTACTATTAAAGTTAGACTTGGGACGGCAGCTTTTAACACATCAATTGTTAAATGCCACTGCCCATCAGGTTTACTAACTGGCCAGACTGGAGAATTGTTAAGGGGAGTGGGTGTGCCTAATTATTGACACTCCTCCAGATCACTAATCACTCCTGCACTGCCCCGTTTAGCTGCAGCTAGCAGGGCATTTTAGTTTGTGGAAGCACAGGAGAAAACTGCGGAGTCCTAATGTGAGCCACTTCCACCCTGTAGCCCCCAAAATCCACACACAGCCACTGGGCAGGTACCACCACCTGCCTGCCAGTACAAGGGAAATATCTTGGGATTTGATGTAAGGGCTTAGAACCACCTGCATGGCTGTCATCCACTTTTTCCCAGGCAGACAAAATGGAGTTTGAGCCAAGAAACATTTTTCTGCTGTACATGGCACTCTTATCATGTTTATGAATCCCCCACGGATATCTCTTTATTTAGGTCACTAATTTGGGCCCCTCTATCAGTAAATAATTCTAAACTTACTTGCTCAGGACCCACGGGAATGTGTATATTAAGGTTCCGTGTTAGCAAACCATTAGCAAGAATTCACTGTGCCGACTGGAGGGCCTGAATCCCACACTGCAGCTTCTAACTTTTTTCACCCCTTCAGTTCCTCTCGCAAGGGTGCGAAAGGGTTAACTGCACTGCCCTGCCGAGGAGTGGGTACTGCCCAAGCTTCTCCCGGGCCCCTGTTCTCCCCTCCAGCAATGTCAGCAGTTCCTGGATAAGGTCGGTGGGCATTTGGTGCAGCACTGCCTGGGGTATTCCCCGCGCTATCCCTTTCCGCCACAGGCCATTCTTTGCTGGATCATAAGTCAGATCTTGTTTGCCACGGGAGAGTTAAGGCTCCCGTGGAGGGGAGTCAGTCGGGGTGAAGTTTGTGACTGACTGACTTATCACACCCTCTTATTCCCGCCACCGGTGCCACCACTCGGATCAGCCAAACACATCTCGCGCCCATACGGTGGTATTTGGAAGAGTAGCTCTGCCCAGGTCGTCATATGCGCGGGTGGATTCCAAGGGTTTTGCTGGTTACGTTCTATGGTTCCCTGAATCCTTTCTCTCAGAGCCTGAACGTCTATCTTTAAAATGTCCGGCAGCCCTTTAATAAGCGGCCAGGGTCCACCAGTACAGCCGTCGGTGTCCCGAACCTCCCTCTCTCATACATACACTGGATGCAGGTGGCCTTTCGTACTCCTACCGCCAACTCCTGTAGTCCTTTCACTCGGGTAACCCCCGGCTCTTCCCTGTCTTTAGGATGCACACATCCAGCCTAATAAGCCACTCAGGATAGATCGACTGGGTGTTCTAAATAAAAGAAGAGCACCTAAATAAGAACACCTAAAAAGAACACCTAAATAAGGTGTTCTTTATTCTTGTAGGTATGGTTGGACTCAGTGATCTACGAGGACCTTTCCAACCACAATTATTCTGTGATTTTGTGACTGGTCACCTGCTGGCCCGTTGCTCAGACACACACTGGGACCCCAAAACCCGTCTGTGTCATTGTCATTCAGGAATATCCAATCGCCTCCCGCCAAAAAGGCTCTCCACAAATACTCTGTTTTGGTTTCATCCAGTTTGCGAGAAAACCTGTCCTGGAGCTCATTGAGCTCAGATCCCGACCACGGGGTGGTGCAGGGCTCCCGCCATGCGGTCTCGTATCCGTCTCTGTTTCAGTAACAGGGCACACCTCCTTTTCCTCAGGACTATGTTCGTCAAGGTCTCCCCTACTGTCTTCATCTAAATCCTTGGGGTCTGCACTCAAGATTAACTTGTGGATTTAGACAGCCCCGGGAGAACCTTTTGTCTGTGCCATTATCAGTTCAATCAACACCCAGGATGGCGCACATGGCCCCTCGATCTGCACCACTCCAAAACCTTACAGGGACTTCTCCCAGCTTCACCATGACCTCTGTGGGGTCAGACCACTTTTCTCTCAGCCATTTTATATCCGAGGGAAGAAGGCGCACAGTTGTGCCTCCGTAGCACTTCTCTGTCGACATCCTGCCGACTAAACCAATAAATGTCACGGAGGCACCCACACACCAAATAGCAGCCGCTATCCAAAATGGTGTTTATTGCAACCAAAGTTGCCCAGCACTCCTGACCCAATACAAGTTCAGATGGCTGTTGGGAATTAACTACTACACAAGTAATTCAAAACCTTAAGGAAAGGCGAACCACAACAGGCACATGCTTACTCATTAAGGGGAAACCTCCTGCACCAGAGTGCTCAAGATACCACTCACCCAAAGGCGGGGCAAGGCTCTCAATCCATGGAAGGGTCCTTGAATAGCGTGTCCAAGGGGAGAGTCTGACTACCAGACCTGCTACTCTTCAAAAGACCAACTCTTCTGGCTTTTAGGCAGGCTCCCCACTGCCCCAATCCCCATTTATACCTCAGTTGAGGGTGCACTGTGGTCATTCTGATTGTTTGAGGGGGCCAGCCCAGGCAAAACACGGACAAGCGCAGACTCTGAAGCGCCAGTTAAGCACTTGGGAGGTGCAGCTTAATGGCCAAAGCAACAAACTGCTCCAGCACACCCTGTCTGCTTTGTTTGTTGGGGTGGCTGCACCTGCCACAGTCTGGTGGAAGTTTCTTCTCTTAGTCCTGAATCAAGTTATTTGCCCAAATATAGGAAAATGTCATTAAAAGGTGTCTGAGCAATTTTTGCCTCTGATAGCCCTTTGAAGTCCCAGTTACTTTTTCAGTGTTTATAGACCTTTGATCTGTTAAGATCAAAAGCTGGCAAAACAAATCTTGTGCCCTGTTTGAGACAGGCCATAGGACCTTTGGAGCTGGGATTGGTACCATGGTAGCGACAAGCTATACACAAAACAGCTCCAGTGCTTTCCAGTTTTAATTCAAACAGGCTATTATGCTGAAAAGTCATTCAAGAAATCCTAATTATCTGTATAATGACAGTGCAACTTTACTTGCAATAAAAGTTTGTAAAAATTACATACCTGTTTTTGTTAAATTATCACAGGTTTTATGGTATTCATAATATGGCATCATTGTTCTGTTACAGTCCTCTACACCAAAGCATTTTTATCCTACAATAAACACCCTACTAGCTAGATCTACACGCAGTACTTCTGAACAGCTGAGCCCATTTTTTCAAAACTAGTCCTGCTGAAATCAGACAGATGGCACAAGTACAAAAAATAAGATACACACATCCACTTATACTGTACTGTGCAAAGGCACAGTTTGATAACTCCAGATTACATGTGCAAGGACTAATGTACACCCCCAGGTCAGCACTACTCAAATCAGTACGGTTGATTTGGTAATTATGGCTTATTCAGAAAGCATTCAGTGGATATAAACACGTGCTTCTGTGGTGAGTCTACAACTTGCAATATTGACATGCACTGTAAGTGCTTTGACTGTAGCTGATGAACTCTTCAGTTCATGCATTTCAGTATTTTAGACAGGACACATATCTTGAGGCTGTGTGATGGTAAAAAAAAAAATAAGCCATTTGATCACTTTTACTCATTTATTCCAGTAGAATTTGCACTGGAGTTAACCTTAGCAACTGACCAGATATTCTGCTATTGAAACCTACCAGATATATTCTGTGTATTGTCATCCTGTATATGCTCTACTTAGTAGGCCATTTATTTGCTATACCTCTGAGTACCACATATTTAATCACTGACATTACTCATTACATTAATCATTAAATTAATATAATCAGGAAAAATAACTTTTTCCTGAGTCAGTTCTAATATAGACCCCTACAAAATGAACAGGGCTAGTAATGTGAAAGGATTTTTTGTGACTGTTTAGTCCCTCCTGTAAAACAAATTATAGTAGAATCTCAATTACTTTCAGGTCTCTTGAGACACCTGAAACCTTTGGACAATTAGGGTTAACTGGGTAGAACTGTTTGGCTGCACTGATGCTGCCATGCACACAGCCACAGGCCAAAATGCTCTGCCTCTACAGCTAGGAGACTATTCTGGCAGAAAAGTGGGGACAGCCTGATTTCACAAGAGGTACATTTGCTGCAGTGTGGGCTTGAAGCTCATTTTTTTTCTGAGTTGTCCTGGCAGAAAGACTGCAGCCCCATATGATGTAGGATTTGGATCAGGCTATCTTGGATTGCGTGGGTCTCCATGAATAAGAACAGCCAGGGGAAGGTTCCTTCTGTCTTTTTCATCTGCTTATCTACCAGCATGCAGTCCAGCTAAGTTAATACTCAACTAGAAAGAAAATTCTAAGCATAAAGGGATCACTTCCTATGAACCCAAATGTAGGAATTTCCCTTGCACTGTCCTAGAAACCATATGAGTTCCCTGCCTGTTCCCAGACTTCCTCTATGCTGTCTAGCAGAAAACCTGCTAGAAAGCTGCAACTACTTGGAGGAGACTGGCATCACTAATTTAAACAGGCTTTGAAAACTCAAAATTTATGTGTTCCTGATTTTTAGACAATTTTACTTTGTGTTGCTCATTTACCAGACCCCCGATGGCATCAAAGAAACTCCTCAAGAACACACTAAAAACACAGGGTTTAGAGCTATTAAAGAAACAGCACAGGCAAGAACATTGAACTGATAAAAGCAACCACTTAGGGTACTCGGTTATTAAAAATATGTGTTTGATGTTTTCAAAATAAAAATTGCCTTCATATTCTTGTCGGGTTACAAAAAGGAAGAGGGGGAGAACGTCATCTGAAATCCATGAGCAGTGCTACTAGAGCATTTCTGCAGTGTGGATCCCTCAGGCTGAGCACTGTTGGGCTGTTCTCACAGTGGTGCCCACAGATATTAATCTAGGGAAAACAAGATGAATGAAAGAGGAAGGAAAACACCTTGAAGATTACTCCCTCTCAGAGATCAAAGTGTTTCAAAAGAAAGGAGAGCAGTTATTGACTCCCGAGTTGTGCCATACGACTAACTGGACCTAGTACAGAAACTTCTATGAACCAATGACATTTTTTTTTTCTATACTATCTGCTTCAAATAAAGCAGGGAACTTGCAATAGCGTTAATATTTTGACTTACTAAAATTTTGTCTTCATTATTTTCTTTTATTATGGGTTTTGTGGGTACACCAAAAAAGGGTAAAGCTCCAGTTTTGGACTGAAAGCTTATGAGACAATGAACGATCAAAATTCCTTGTTCTCCAACAAACTAATTTCAAACAAAGGAACTTAACCAGATTTATATCAATAAAAATATCAGTGCTTGCCCTGGGCTTTACTAACCACAAAAAAAAATCATTAAATATACAACAGTTATAGCATGTCTGCTCATTATACTAATATGCTTCAACAAAAAGGGCACAGATATTGAATTAACAAAAAAGGAATATTTGTTCATTGCAGTGTAGGTTGGTGTATACTACAACTGCTACATTGTGCTCTTGTCAGGCTAGAAGGGAAATGCATGAAAAAAACCAAAACACAAATAAAATTAATCAGAATAAACCATCTACTTTGCTGGTTATTTTAGAATTATTTTAACTGATTTTATTTATGTCTTTTTTTTTTTTTTTTTCATTTACTCCATGTGCCCCTAAGATCTGATTGTATATTAAATTCCTTTTTTTCATATTTCTCACCCAGAACTTCAATCTTCCCAACACTGCATAATTATTTTTCAGTTACAATCCCTTTTTCCTTGCCTCTGTTTATGATCTCAGGACTCTTTCTCCCATTAAACCTCCTCCTCTTTCCCTCAAGATCCAGAAAAAGGTCAGAAATCTGCCCAGTATCACAAGCTTTATGACATTCCATCCATCTTGCAAAGGTCTGAATCCACATCTGATTCAAAGAGCCTTGACCAGTTACCCAGTTCTATGGGATAAATTTAAAGAAAATTAATAGATATATCACATTTTCTTCAACTCCTCCATGTATCTGGTGCCAATGGAGAAAGGGTGATGGGTAGTGAGGCTGGTTTTCAGCTCCTTTCTTTGTCAGGCGTGTTTCTGCCTGTCCAGACGCTTGCTCTGCTCTGAAGGACTTTGAAGGATCCACTTACTGCCATGGCACCTGCTGTAGCTTGTGCCTGCACATCATCATCTTGGGGTTCCCTGTAGTAGCTCTTCCCTGGGAGCTCTGACTCTGCCTTAAGGCAACAGAGCCTATAAGCACCTCTAATGGAGCCATCTAAGAGCTTTCTGTGATCTATTGCCCTTTTTTTTTTTTTTATCCAGGTCACCTACATCAACACGTCATTCATTAAAAATACCTTTATTTTTCCTTGGTTTTACTGCAGGTCTTCCTGCACGGCATCTAAATCTACAGCAGTCTTGATAGTTCCCTGTTTTGTTATTGAAAAGTGATGCATGCAAAAGTCTGCCTGCATTGCTATAGGGTACAATAAGAGAGTGTTACAATCCTTGAAGTACACTTGTTTAGTGCTAGGCAGGCTCTTCCTGACAACCATCAATTTCTGAGGTTTGGGTTAGTCATGCAAGCAGCAAAATTAATCTTACTCTATGTCTGGTTATGCCTACCTACAGTACTTATTTTATATTTCTGGTTGTATTATACATAAGGGGAAGAGGGTATGCATCAGTATATTCATATGAAAATTTCCTGGGTTATAAAACAGTCCTGATCTATTGAAGAAAACATGTTGTGAAGAATATGTGTCCCGATGTATATACCCTACTGTGTCTGACGGCAGCTAAATTTCCAGTTTTCATTCATTCCTTCTCTGCTTTATATGCCACCCATTGAGAAGAAGTAAGTTTTGGGACTGATTTGCCTGCAGGGAAGGAAGATGATATTTATGACAGAAAAGTGCTGAGCTGCCAGTACAGGTGTTGCATCCACTGGCATTCTTGTAGTCTACTCTTTTAAGTATCTGCTTAACATACTTATTGGCTCCTACTGATATAGTTCCTAATCTAAAGAGCATTTATTCTTAAATGTTTCAAGCTTGAGATGCAGTAGTGTTCCCATTTCACAGGTAGGTGGAACAAGGCACAAAGATTTTAAGTTACTTTCCCAGGGTCACAGAGGGGGTTCCTGCTCCTTTACAGTGTAAGTCTGAGCTACAAATGGTCTGCTCAGTTTAACGGCTTCTGAGCTCTCAAACTCACTGATCAACTAGCAAAGCAGGGCAGGGTAGCATCAGTCTGACATGTGGCCACACACATCACGGACAAGCACACAACCAGCAATAAGGTTGCCTCAGGCCATGCTGACCACATCTTTTCTCTTCTTGCACAGCTCCCTGCCATATACATCAGGGCTTCAGTGGTGAGATAAATTCTAGGGCTAAAACAGGATAAACCCCATTTTACTACTGAAATCAAGGGAGCTGTGCAACAATAAAATGGGGTGAGACTACAAGGACTCCGAAGCACCCTGCTGAGTGCACGTCTTGGAATTACATGGGCATCTTTCTGAGCAAGTCTGGGAAAAGGCAGGTTCATCACAAGGTTTTTACTGCTTTCACCCTGCTTCAGCTGGTGCAGCGAGCACACAGCTTCAAACCATTACAGGCAGAGGAAGCAAATGGCAGCAAAAAAGACAAGGCTGCTGCAACACAGTTGTGTTTTGCTTATGTGGTGATGGGCCTGATGCCTTTAGCTGGGAAGGGAGGCCTCTTGTGCCCCAGAAGCCTTCATGGTACATCTTACAGGGAGCAATATCAGTCATTATATATGAACAAGGACATTGGATCGAAAAGGTTTTTTGTCAAATTAACACAAGCTCTCGTTACGACATTTGCTGTTGCCCCTGGAAAGAGAAGCCACAGACCTGTGTACTTGATTCCTCAGAGTCCTCTATGTTGAATAAAAGGCTTTTTGCCTGCCCTGAGGATATAAACCCATCTCCTTTTAATATTGCAAGCACATGCTTTCTGGCTTTCTTTGAGATCCAGACAGTGTCTAATGAAGAAGCTGAGGAATTTAATGTTCTTCCGTTTGGCTCTTGAGAGCACTTGCCCCCCATCATTACATATGTCACCTAGAACGTCACTTAGTAAATTTCCTAAGTGCAGCTTAAATCTAAACCTGCCATAAGCATTAACACCATAAATCAAGCCAGATACATGCTTTGTGCTAAATCCCAGCACAAGTTTTCACAGGTAGCTCATGGAGCCATTCCCAGGTGAGAGATCAGTTTTAGCTGAGCCTTCCTGCAGTCCCTGGCTCCCAGGAAGAGTGGAGTGTCAAGTGAAGGATCAGGGTTGATGTCTGTAATTTAGGAGCAGGAGGTTTAGAGGTAAGAAGACCTTTGTTGATTGTTTTGTGTAGATAGATTGTGATGGGATTTTTTTTTTTTTACTCTTCTCTCATTTAAGCTTCACAAAGAGAAAGTAGCCAGTAGCTGTGCCATGCATGTCTGTGATGTTTCAAACGTACAAACATCCTGTACTTATAAAATGAAAATCTGTAAAAGGGTAATGTGCTCACTTTCTATCCCCAAAGACAGTTACAAGGGACCAAAACTGCTTCTTTTATCACTGAAAGAAAGACAGTGTTTAAAATTAAAACTAGTTTATTCTAAATCTCGTAGTTCCAGACTGTTCTATTTGTACATAACTTGGTGATCTAATTTCTTTCAGTTGCCTGTTTCAATGCATTTCTCAGTCTAATTAAGCTGTAGGAGTTAACAACAAAAAATCACTTCAGTGAATTTACCACTAATCTATTTCCAGCTCATACAAATCAATGAGGTCAAATTTCTCAGTGGTCCAATTTTTTAATTAGGAAGAGTTTTGCTGAACCAAGCAATTGTCACTGATGTCTGATAATATATTTATATATTTGCCTTCCCTCATTTCTATAATTTTTGCTACATAATGTTTTAAATTGTCCCACCTCCTCCACTAGAGCTTCATTATCACCAGCTTAAATATACTGTACCTAATAACACAGTCTTTGATATTCTCTGCCTTCTTTAAATTTACAGTTTCTCTTTTCCTCCTCCTTCTCACAAAAGAATATAATATTTTGACCCATGTCTCCCATTTACATCTCCTGAGCTGCAGTAGCTCTTGCCTTTTCACCACTGTTTAAAATGTCCTCCAAGCCATCCATCATTTTAGGGCAGAGTGACGCAGCGAGGAGATGCAGTGGGGCTCTGCAACTGCACTGAATCCACTACAGTGCTGGGCCAGTCAACAGAAGCAGCAGAAA
Source organism: Ceryle rudis (assembly GCA_033439905.1). Classification (NCBI taxonomy): domain Eukaryota; kingdom Metazoa; phylum Chordata; class Aves; order Coraciiformes; family Cerylidae; genus Ceryle; species Ceryle rudis. Next base: position 102,731 of record JAAGNO010009096.1, read on the forward strand.
AGCTGCAGCATAACAAACAACCACCCACCCACCAGATTGATTACAGCAATGGAGAATACTAATGTTTTAAATTAAATACATCTGACAGTATCCTCAGCTATTTCTCACATCTGATACCTGGCTGTATGTATGTTTAGCACAGGGCATGACAGCCTGCAGGATACTAATGGAGATGGAGAGAAACCCTGGTCCAAAAAGGGGGAGAGGAGGGAAAGGGGGAGCAAGGGCTGTGCAGCCTTTCAGCTGTACAGCACAGACATCAGTGTAGAAATACATTTTGTGTCAGCTGATTCTAATGCAAAGAATAAAGCCTCCCTTGCCCCTGCTAGTAAATCTGTGTCTGGTTGTCACTTGAACTTCCTCCAGAAAAATCAGCACAGCTAATTCATCTGCCCTGTAGTTTACATATGTCCCATACATTTAACCTATCATGGCTAAGAGGCACGGATTTTTGAGATATTTACTCATCTTCTGAAAGTTGCTACGATGTCATACATTTGAAGTCATGAAATCAGACAATTGCTATTACTCAAATGTATTTCTAAAACATGCAGACTTTTCCACAATGGCTATTTGCACTTCCTTAGCCTCCAACCATTTCTCTTTTGATATGATCTATACATAGCATTTGCTTATATATATGTATATGGGTACCATAGGACCATAGAATCATTCTGTTTGGAAGAGACCTTCAAGATCATCAAGTCCAACAGTTAACCCAGCACTGCCAGGTCACCACTAAACCATTTCCCACAGCACCACATCTACATGTTTTTAAAATACCTTCAGGAATGATGACTCCTGCACTTCCCTGGCCTGCTCCAGTGCTTTACAACCCTTTCTGTGAAGACATTTTTCTTAATATTGAATCTAAACCTCCCCTGGAACAACTTGAGGCCATTTCCTCTTCTCCAATCACTTATTACTTGGGAGAAGAGACAGACATCCACCTTGACACAACCTCCTTTCAGGTAGCTGTAGAGAGTATTTCTGTAGAGAGTTGTAGACAGTACTCTGTATACAGGCAGTACCAGTCGCAGAGCGTATTTCTGTATACAGGCAATATTTCTGTATGTTGGGCTTAAACATTCAGCTACTCCACCAATGAGTAATCACTAAACTTTGGTGATTCCAAATCCGTGAGTAAGAAACACAAGCCTGGCTCTTCCAAATTTGCCAAAACTTCGTTCCATGGAGTAAGAAAGGGATTTGATTGTGATGCTACGGAAAATGGCATCAAAACCATTACTATCTTCAAAAAGCATTTAATTTATCTTTTGTGTGTGGTAATAGGTAGCTTTTTTTCCCTTAAGGTTAGGGGACTAATTCTGAAGTTGATGTACAGTTGATATAATGACCCCTTCGACTGCACAGGAAGTTGTCTATTTAAGGGTTTGGGATTTGCCATAGTTCTAAAAAGACAATGTTCTTCCTACACAGAACAAGGAAAATAGGCATATTATTTGAACAATAATATTACTCCTCCATATATCTACATCATCTCCTGTTTATCTTTCATGATTATTTGTACTTGGATAATATAGGACCAGATTCTGGCTGCCTAATCAGTTTGAGTGGGATGCTGTTTTCCTAGTAGTCTCATCAAAATAAATGAATCTACCAGAGAACTAAGTGCTAAAGTGTAAGGGTAAATAAAGCACACTCTCCTCCATTATATGAAAGCAGAGGCAAAAAATTCAGCAGGAATCACTGGGGAGAGAAGAACAAAACACCTATATAATTGAGTACAGAGATGGCCTTGTCTGTAGATTTTCATTTCTGCATAACTTTGGTTATATTGTTTTGGTTATTGCAGTTGAGTTAGAGAATGGGAAGCAGACAAGTGTAATTTACAAAAAAAAAAAAAGAACAACTCTTTGTTTGCAAAATCAGTTTATTCAGGTTGATGGATAATTTCTCATGAAAACTAAGTTTAATGTTTATGCTTAGGCTTTAAATACTACTAATGTGGTAAAAGGGATTATGTACTTGTGCAAGATCTGTTGGCAAAATCCTGTGAGCTACCATATTTTTAAGGAACATGCTCTTCTGAAGCATCAGGATGCTTTATGAGGAGGTGATATAGAGTAAGGATGCCTGTTGCTAAGTACATATCTGAAGAGTTAGAACAGAGAGACTAAATATTTTGAAGAAAGAACAAGAAAGTGGGATCAGTTGTTGCAATGATTATGATACTTTTGCTCAGTTTGGATGAGATTCATCTCACCTAATTTTAGCACCCTAAAACTTTGTTTTTAAGTTTGAGCTTGTAATTTATAAGCTCTTTTCCCTCTCAAGACAGCACAGCCTTAAAAATACAACTCATATTCTAAGTTAAGTAGTGTTAATGAATCACTGGTAAAGCTTTTCTCCTTCTGTTGGATATACAATAGAATTGGCTATTCAAGACTAATTTAGTTTAAGCTAAATGAGCAACATCTAGATGGTTAAAGTCAGTTGAGATGACTCCCACCCTGTTAGATGCTTAGAGGATGAACCACTGATATTAAGAGTAGTGTTGTGGGAGTTATAAAGAGTAATACTGAAAGGATGGGATAACTGCAGATAGTTTCTCTGTTTGAAAAGAGTAAAAAGAAGGACCTAACAAAACGTAAACTGTTTAGTCTGATACCACTCGCAAGTAAAATTATAACACAGTTAACAAAAAATTCAATTACCAAATACTATTACAATAGGTAATTACAGTGCTCTAAATGCTATTATAGTGAGTCAAAATGGGGATTTAAAGAACATAAGTCTTGTCATAAAAAGCTGTTTCTTTTTGCTTTGAGAACACTACAGGGCTACCTGATAAAGACTACTGTGTTGATGATAATTTTCTGGGTTTTCCTAAGCACTACTTATTACCATATGATAGTTCAAATAAAAATCACTCACTACATTAGGCAACATCACATTTTCATCAGAAACTAGTCATTAACAGATCTTTAACAGTAGTTGTTAATGGGCAAATGTAAACTTTTTACTGGTAGTGTCTCTGTGGGGATGAGCAATTTGTCCAAATCTAGCATTTTCAGAATAGAATTAGATGATATTAAGCCTGGGGTTCTCTCTGTCCTACCTCCACAAGGACTTTAGGTTTTGGTAGGACTCTCCTTTTTTCCACCTCTACCAGGAGTTACAGGGTCTTACGCATTGCACTGAACTCCTCGGGCTGGCTACAAAGAGTATAAAGGTGGCTTTTAATAGTCTCTAAGGAAAATGAAATCAGACTGTCTGATCCCAGCAGTAACATCTGATGGGGTTATAGGAGGTGTCTGTGAAATTTTGTAAACTATTGTGCATCTGTCAGAACAAAGAGATAGACTGGTCCCCTCAGCAATGGCACTATGATGTGCAAAATTCAGAAGATGGATAATGTATCAGAGATGGTGACCACCCTATATAGGTTCCTCCATTTGTGTTATCCCTCCATATAGTCACTGGTGGTTGAACTCAGGGGGGCAGATCTAAGGCTTTTTTCTCTATATTACCCTAAACTGACTAGGTTTCCAGCTAAAAACTAGAAACTGCCTGTAGCTACACCAGAAGCAACCACAAACTTATTATAACAATTTATTTGATCTATGTAAATCATTGACATTTATGAGTTTGACAGTATGGTACATAAGTGTCTTGTATAAGGCAGACACTTCTCTGCTCTTCTGCATTTAAACACAGCTGCTAATCTCAGTACCGTCTCCTGCCTTGCTAGACTGAACCTTGGTTATGAATTTAGAGCAAAAAAAATTATTCTTTTAAATAGGTTCCTTCCACTAAGCAGAAAGGCTCAGTTATACTTTGTCATATCTGGGAACAGGGGTTGACATTAGGTGCTCACCCCCGTTAGCTACTAGTCTGCTCACTAGGTACAAAATAACTTTTCTTGTCATGAACTCTTCTGAAGGCATCTCATAATTCTTTTATCAGAGAAGAAAATATATATTTTTATCACACACCTCATCTCACTGACTATCTTCCTTAAGTATCCTTGTGTTCTCTCCTTTTCCCTACATAAGCTGCTACATATGTTGTTCTTAGTCTTTCTTGCTCTGTGTATTCCTTGCTTAGCCTATCTGACAGTATACTGTGCCTGTCGAGAGCTGGCACGGTATCTACAGAGAACCACCAAATTGCCATGTTGATGCTGTTGAAATAATTGAAGGAATTTACACTGTTTACTTGTCCTGGTGTTCTCATTCCAACCTTAGTCAAATGGAAATGGTTTAATTTCTGTTCACACAGTAATCTTAATTCTGGGTTTTGTTCTCATTACATTTTTTATCAGGCAGATGGAATTCTGAGCCGTTTTTGTTCTCATTAAAATTTATTAGATGAATGGATTAATTGTGTGCCAGTGTCTGGTCTCTTATAATCTTTGCAGGAGGAATGAGCTAACATCCCTCTGAACAAGGAGGGGTGAGCTGTTGTTGGGTATTATGGTTACGTTTTTATAACTTCATTTCTGAAGAATATCACGGGTTTCAAAATAATGAGCATTTTCCCTCAGGCAATGTCTCCTTGAGGGCCATGTCACATCTGGCTGCCACAGTCACCATGTATTACTCCACATGATGAAACATGACATGACCAAGCAACTGATGGTAGCACAGTACACAGGAAATCTGGGGAAACACTTCCTCTAGGTGCACTTAAGCAAAGCTTTTCCTGTCCCTTAGATCTGAAGTATATGTTCCATAGAAAGGAAGAAGAATCTAACACACACAAAAAAACCCAACAATAAAAACACTGAGGGTTCTGCAATTCTGTTTACCCAGAAGATTGCTTTTGGTCTTGAGGAAATAAAGTGGCTTGGGTTTTTTTTTTTCTTTTTTTTTTTTCTTTTCTTCCTTAATTCAGGATCTTGACTTAGAGTTTTGTTAAAGGAGAACATATAAAGTGCATTCATTAAAATTCAGATTTGAGAAATTGGCAAGAATGTCAGCCTCTTATTTTGTAAATATACACCAAATCTAGTCACTCACCCAATTTTTCTTAATTTCAGTTTAAACCATAACAATTGTAATAGGCTTCAAGAAATGTCTGCAGTGACATTTCTGTCTGCCAGAGAAGGGGCAATGGATGCGAATAATCTTACACTACATCTGAGTAGGTCACTCAAGACTTTTTTGATAGAGGAAATTCATTGCTCCCTAAAGCAGGTATTTAAATTAGGTCTGGTGATTCATGCTCTAGACGTGCCTATGTTTCTTCTTGACTAGAAAGGAATAGGTGAGAGGTATAGGTGAAATGAAGCTATATAGAGAGTCAGGTGAGATGGATCCTACCAAAGGGTACTACTATGACCTGAACTCATTCTAGAAAATAAGAGGGAAATTTCACTTTCACACACATTACTCATGCACACACAGAAATCTAGGAGCCAAATTTAACCTCTTGTTCCTTTACTGAGCCTAGCATATTAAAATCCCAGTTTCAGCGAAAATTGCTGTGAATTTTATCAAACTGAAGAGAAAATGCTGAAGGCAAAAGAGGAAAAAACATGCCTTTCTATTTTTATTCTGCATTTCTTCTCAAGGTAGAAATCCTAGTTACAGTCAAGCCTTAGCACACTATTAGTTTTGGAGAAGACAAGGCAAAGCTTATACATAAACTGGGATTTAGAGCTAAAAACTGTGAAGGGAAGCCTTTGCTTTGGATTTATACAAATTTGGGATTCAGACCACTTAGGAAGAGCATCACTTCCATCAGAGCAGCTCACAGGGAAGTAGTTTTCTATACAGGCTTGTGTCAGAAACATAAGCAATTTTACAACTTTGAAATAAATACATGATGATCCTGTTTAGACTCCAGTGTATACCTATGAATTATTAAATGGATAAATGATTTCTGTGTTTTTGCCAAGGTCTCTGCTCCACTTGCTTCTAAGCATCCTCATCTACAAATACCACACATGCCTAAACCTGGTTCAGACCTTCCCACCATGTTGTTGTGTCATTACCTAGGAGTCAGCATGGCTGTAGAATGTCTTCTCCTGTGTGTGTTTCTCCTGTGGCATTCTGGAACATGAGCAAATAAATGTTCCTTTGTTTGCCTGAGTGTTTGGTGTACTACTCACTAGCAAAAGCAATGTAACTGCCTGCTGCAGGAGGAATGTCAGACCCTACCACAGGAGTCATGGTAGGTCAGACACCTCCAAAGAAGAACTCAAACCAGGCAGCACATTGCTTAGAGCTGCCCATGCCAGCAGCAGGAAATGGTGGCCACCAGACAGCATCTGAAATCACACACTTCCTTGGGTCTTTTTATGAGGAAGGAGCCATGTCTGCTCAGGATCCACAGATCCTTTGTGTCTCAGGGCACTGGGGTCAGCTCCTCTGGCAGCCTCCAGGAATCCAAACCACCTGTCTTTCACTCTGTAGAGGCAGCTCTGGCTATAGGAGAACCTGGATGGAAATAGTCACACTATAGGAGAACCTGGATGGAAAAATTCACGTTTCCGCTGAAGCCAGCATAGTAAGAGTCAGCAGCCTCAGGACTGGCCGGTCAGCAGCTGCAAGTTGCAGCAAAGCTAATGGGGTTAGTGGCCTGACAGGCCAGGACACAGTCCCACTGGCCCCAAGCAAGAAGAGCAAAGCAGGTCCAGTGATGGGAATTGGGGTCAACTAAGAGTGCTCTAAGGCTACACAGCTTCACCACATCAGCACCAGCCTTGAGCCAGCTCCAAAAAACCTGCACAGGTCGGGGATGCACTTGGGACCCGAACAAGGGAGTGACAAAGAATGCCCTTTTCATCCTTGTTTCATGCAGAAGTGCATCAATCCCATGACCTGCTCCAAGTGCCCATGCCTTTCATTGCATGTGTTCCTTTCCCAGCTGCCATTCTCGCAGGGATGCAGGGATAGAAGCAGCCCCAATGCAAGAGGACCATGCCCTCTACCTGCGCACCTTCACATCAGAGAAGTTAGATAGAAAGTGCTCCATAAGGGGAAGCAAGGGTTGGATCTGATGTCAGCACTGCAAAAGAAAATCAAAAAGTGAGGACTAACAAGAGAGCTAAAATTCTTCCTGCCCCACAGCAAATTCTGCCTGGACCATGTTCTCTTAAGATTCCCTGGCCTCAGTGAGTTCCTTCTGAAACGTAGAAGATGACGTAAAATAAGAATTTAATAGAGAAGCACTATCCCAGTATGCTCCTAATCTCAGCAATTTAGCAGTCAAAATGCATACACTGGGAAGGAATGGTATCGTAATTTGTCTTAATTAATACTGTCTCCAGGCTGCAACTGAGTAATAATTAAATGCAAAAAAAATCTGCCTTTGTGTAATGCTAGGGTTAATATTTCATGCATGGTAGGAGTGAAGAAGGACCAGAATGATATTATTTGCCTGCTGAGTCAGACCAAATTAATCTATGCAGAATATGTTATACGTAAAGAAAGAAATACGTTGCTCACTAGAGGGTAAAAATAGGACTCACATCATTAGAATACTAGAAATAATCTCATTTTTATCACAGATCATGTCACCATAATTACAGTATTTTTGAAAAGTACATAATATAGTCTTGTTCTCTGTCTTAGGGAATTGTGTTGTTTTACTTGCTGTTACTAGTGGGCATATGTTCCATGTTATGCTTCTGTAGCTTCAAATAAAATAGACAGCTAATACTGCGTAGAGCTATTTAACAAGATTCTAAACATTAACTGCATCTATATAAGAAGCAATCTGAATAGAAGAATTTATTGTGAATATGATGAATCACTGCTAATATTAGCAGGTCTTAAAGTGTCTCTGTTCTCCATTAAATTACTCTGTCACCTTAAACAAATCACCTTCTGAAGGGAAACTTTCTGAAATCTCAGATGCTGCAGTCTCCTGGTCCCTGCTGTCTTCCCACACGCACTTTCATGACCTCTACTAAAGCCTGCCTTGTGTCCTGTATTTACTACTTATAGTGACAGCTATCCCCAGCTTACACTGTATCTGGCAAACAGAGTGAATGCTGTTCTGGAGTGACTAATTCCACCATGAGTTCAGTGTCCATGCCCTTCAAGGTCTCAGCCTCTGCAGTGAAGGGATTTTTCACATATGGTGCCTTGACAACTTTCTCCCATAGGGACGGTTTGCTTTAAAAAAATCTCACAAATAAATGAACTAATTTCTGCCCTCTCTCTGATAGACATGCTGCTAGATATTTAGGAATGCAGCTATCATCCCACCTTTTTAAAAATCTGGTCCCTCACATCTACACATTTACCTCCTTACTTAACTTAGCATCTTTGCTGCAGTTCAGACTATTTGTTCAGCAAAAGCTCAGCATTTTGCCTGTGCCTTTGCACTAAATTGTGCCTGACGCAGAGCCACTAAGTCAGCGTTCACTGCAGTTGAGCACAATGTTTTGCATTTGTAAAATAACCTCGGGATTGTTTTCTTTGGCACTTGAGAGAGATAAGAAGGGCAGACTGCATAAGGGGGAGGAAGAGTTGACCTGCAGCTACTCCACTACTTATCTCTGTGTAGCCATCAAGTGTTACTAATGGATGTTTCTTGTTTCTCAGCAGTAGAATAAAATACACCCTGAAACACTCACATGCCATACTTAAAAACTACAACATATATTTTGGAAGTGTGATTACACTCTTTGCCTTGGAAGAGGCATGTAACTCCTGCATCTCCAGCCTCATAGCACAATGGCTCCTCTTCTGGAATGGGGATAGTGCAAGATGGAAGTTTGGGGAGTACTACAACAATCATAAACTATTACAGTGCTCTCACATTTTTCAAAGCTATGCTGTGCTAACATGAATTTACTAGCCAAAGAGGATTTTCAGGAAGACATCTGCAATTAGCATATCCAAGGCAAGGATACGTGTACTTATTCTGGCTTTGAACCAACAAGATATTTAATCACACATTTATTTTTGTGCGTGAGACTGGCACAATTCATTTCAAATGAAAAAAATAAGGAAATTTTTAATTGCTTTGCTAGACCAGGGTTATGAATTGCACAATAAATTAGTGCTAAGGAAATAATCATGCCTTCCCATGTCATAATTTAAGTAAGGGCAAAAGAACTGGTGAAGGAATGAGGTGTTAGGGAAAAAAAAAACCAAACCAAACAAAACCACAACAATTCAATAGTGAAAAGAGAGAAGGGCTGGACCATCTGTGGGAATATATGGACATCTCAAAATGGTTGACTGAGGTTTCTGGACAGTGGTCTAATCCCATTCAAATCTGCAAGTAATTGATGATTAAACCATTCATGCACAAAATAAATCTCTGAAGATTGGCAAGATTATGAGGTTAAAGACAAGGCTTTAAACCAGTTGTAGCATTCCCTATGGAGCCACTCACCATCCTGAAAACACGCAACCATAGATATATTCTCAGTTGATATAAAATTATATGCTTCTGAAGCAGGATCAATTCACACCATCCAGGAATCTGCAGTGGAGGTCAATAAAGATGAGGAAAAAAAAAGAAAAAAAGGAGGAGATAATAACAAAAGACCTTGTCCCAAGAGAACTTTAACACCATAGATCTAAGAGAAAATTTATGGATACGTAGATGTGCAGTAACACAGACAGCAAGTAAACAAACAAACAGAAACAAAAAAACCCATCACAGTGGGGAAGTATGGGTTGTTGAGATATTTGTGGAAGACATTACAATACCCTTAGGAGGTACTTGCAACATTACTGAAGTTGAACAGGTAATCTGAGAACTTCCACTCATACCTGCTGAAAAAGGGACTCAATTCTGATTAAGGTGCTCCTACATTAGCAGAGACTTTGGCATTGTGTTCCTTATGCACCCAAATTGCTCCCAGCATCAGAAGTACTAACAAAAGAATCTTCATTTTCATCTTACCTGCTTTTCATTACTTAAGGTAATGGAAACCGAACTGAAGACTATAATAGAGCACACCAGGAAGAGGAGAAAGGAAGCATAAAATTTTGCATATTACATATTAGTAGCTAATATCCAAGCAGCCCAAGAGAGAGGCAGAGAAAGATGTCATACTTATCTTCTGTTTTCCTTCTGTGTCTCAAAACCCATCTATCACCTGTGATCAAGTTATAAAACTGCTCCTCTTAATGACTTAACAACCAGAAAAAAACTTCGACTCCCACGCACGTCATCTGTGGTAAAAAGCCTGCATAACTTGTGTCATTGTGTTTTGTCATACAAAGAAGTATATCCTATCTTTATTATGAACGCTGGATTCTGTGATATTCTGCTGATGCTATTCTATAAAAGAAGATCTTCAGTATTGCTGAAAATATCCTGTAGACATTAACCTATTATAAATATTTTAAATCTCTCACTGATATTCTGGAATAGCCAAACCTCATCAATTAATACTAAGGATGAAAGGGATCAAATTAGTGAATAACGGAGCAAATACACGAACAAAGCAAGGTAATATATCAACAACAGTTGTTTGTTAATTGTTAGCTGCTGTCCTTAAACTGTTGAGAACAGTTTCATTTCTTATGCAATGATTTAGGATTAGAATCAAATAGAATTATTACTAACTTTTATTATTATTATATTATTTTGGCAGAATACTTTCACAGTGATAAACGCCAGTCTATTAAAACTGAGACATCCTGTAGGAACATCTAGTAACAAAGAAAAACATTTACAAAGAAAAAATGTACACATCTCTAACTCTTTGGCATCCTTCCAAAGGCTACCCAGCACTGTTCAAACTAATGTCAGTCAGAAACACTTGGTCTATTCCCAAATAAACTGGCATTCCCATACAGCAGAGTTCAGTGTTATGCGGATAGATATTAGCTTGGGTCCCAGGTGCAGTACCCACCCCACGCTTACACAAACCTTTGCTCATGAGAGTTAGCCCAGGCAATGCTCAGTGTCATACCCGTAGTGCAGTGGGTTCTCTAACATTAGCAAAGCAACTAATTTTCATTTTTCTAAACTAAAAATTTTAGTTTGGAATTCTTTTTCCATAGAAAATGCTTAAAATCCACTTTTTTTTTTTTTTGCTAAATTGCAGTGCATGATATATTATAAAGATAATGATACATCTAAGCCCTAAAAATCAAACTAAATCTTACTATTGTAGAACACCTGAATTTTCTTAGCATGCCTGTGTTCTAAATTTCCTCCCTTAGGAGTGTCCCTAATTTTACCAGCTGGACAGTGAAGGATCGATTGGAGCACAAAACAGCTCCCATCTGGCATCAGGCATCTGTTACCTTTCAGACAGGGTAATTATTGGAAATACATCTTCCAGAGGGATTTGAATATGAAATTAATCTAAAAGAAAAGTAATTTTTATGTAAAAATGCAAGTTAATAAAGTGCAAGTTAGTAAAATGTTGCTTTAACACCTCTTCCCCAGGATATGATTCTTAATGTGGCATGATAATGAAAAAGCAAAATAGAGACTATACATATAAAGTAGTAATAGAAAACCTGATTATTAAATAGAAATATTGAGCTCCTATAATCACTGTGTAACTCTCTGTAGAGGAAGTGCACCACTAAATTTACCTGCTCTTCTAGCAGCTGCATCATAAGCCAATGCTGATTTACAGACGAAAAAGGGAAATTAGCAGTGGAAGTTGTGCCTGTGGAAGCTGAATAGGAAGATAACTGAGGGATGTCTACACAGATGGACGGCAACTGACCACAGCTTTTCTCTCCCACGCCATAGCACCGAGACATGAACAGCTTCACCCCGGGAAACAAACAGCTCCCTCTGCAAAAGGCAGCACCATGGGCAGCAGGAGCAGAAATGGCTGTGCTGCTCCAGCCAGAAACAGAGCCCCAGCCTGGCTTGGCTTGCTCCTTCTGCCAGGGGTTTCTCTGCTGGGTGACAGCACCGCATTAGCAAAAGGTGAGGCGCTGCGTCCAGGCTCACAGCACACCCAGAGGTGCTCTCCGGCCCAAGCAAAGAGCTCCTATGCATGGCAGGGCTTCACAGCATTCCAGCAGAGATGAACTCACACACCTAGCCCTCATCTCCCTCTCTTCTTTATTAAACGGGGCACAGACTGTAAATAAATGAATTCACCAGGGAAATGACTTTCTGTGTCACTAACTTTTCTACAGCCTTTCCTTCCAGAGGCCTGAAAAGACTGGTACTGAGCAAACAGGCAAAAATAATTAACCTCTCTGCCCTTGCAATTGATCATCTGTGACCATCCTCCCTTTTTTATGGCTAGGAGGAATAGGTTTGTGAAACAGCTTTTCTATAGTTTACCACTGGTCACTGCATGGGAAATTATGAGATCTACTGATGCAGAAAGAGCTATAATTAACTATCTGAGATGTTCAAAAAGCTGCGCTAAAGGGTCAGAGATGAGATCTCAGCCTTTATCACATACCTGGGGAAAACGACCAGCTCAGTGACAGAGCCCAGACTCCCACTGGCAACAGTCTACTCTGGACGAATTTAACCCTTAGCTATTAAAGTATTTCTCATGTGGAAATCATGTTTCAATGATCCAACAAAACAGTTTGAATATATGTATTTTGCCCTTCTAGTCACCCAGCCACAGAGCTTTACAGATATTTACAGGTGATGTGTGATGCAGCTCCCAGAACAGCTGCCTGCCTCTAACCCTTTTTAACATTATTTATTAAGGTGGGTGTGGAACTTGTTCCAAACTAGGGTACAAATAATCATCTCAGAATAACACAGTTCTCTCTCCATATAAAAAAAAAGACTTGGGTACCTTTGCTCCAAACAAAACTTTCTGTAGATTTTCACCAATAAATCGTGGAAATGGTCGGGAAATGTTTTACAGTATTTGTTTTGTATGAAAGGTGATGCTCTTTCACTGACAGTTCTGTGCTATGCCCTAGGCCGTTCTGCTTTATCTCTGTTTTTCATCATAATTACAAAACCAACCAGAACAATAGCTCCATTCTTCCAATGGTGATATAGAAGTTCTTGTGACTCTTCCACACCCAGTTTTTAGCCAGAGAAAAGGCAGAAGACATCACAGGTCACATAGACTGCTGTAACACCAGTGGGGTTTTTCTCAGTGATGTCACACATTTTATAGGCAGTTATGGAACTGAGGGGGTTTGGGAGAGGTGGATTGCTGCAGTGAAGGGAGAAATGGAGCCTTGCTGCCGTTCATGGGTGGCACTGCTTTCTGGAAGTAGAAGGGATGAACACAGCAAGTGAGAGGTTCAGTCATCATCAGGTGACAAAGGAGATTGATTTCTTGTGGGTGTATCTGAGGTATCATCTGCAGATCTAAGGGAGGCAGTCTTGGAGAAAGAGATGAGGGGAGTGCTGATTTGGAGGATTTGGGATTTAGCTTGAGTAGTTGCATGTCAACCAAGGCTTGGATGTAGGGACCTATTTCCCAAACCATGCTAATGAAAACAGGATGCGTGGCCTGACTACTAAATCCCAGGGACTGCGGGGACCAGACTAAACCCACTGGTTAACCCTGCCGGCTCTGTGGACAAAAACTGGTTTTACTCTGCTATTGACTGTCCAGGACATTTTAATTCCTGTTTGTCTCTAACAGAGTTTCAAAGCCTACATTCAGCCCACACCCGATTGCTCTATACCTGATGTGCCTGGGGTTTTACTTCCAAAGTGGACACCCTTGAAGAGGATAGACTATTGTTCCCTTATTTTTTTTCTCTTGAATACACCCATATCTCATTTCCTCTCTTCCAGTGCCTCTTTCTTTATATCTGTTCTTGTCTCTCTCTTTAAACCAGTGCACCTGCTAAGTCCCTTATGTTGCCGAACTTGAACATAGAATGTACAAGAAAAAATGGAGTCCAATGTTATCAATATCAAATAATCTGCTGTATAGCTAGTTATCTAGCCATAAACAATTACTCCAGAGATGTTTTGACAGATGTAGCACGCTAGTAGTTCAGTGGTAGATCACAGTTGCTGGGGACCTGTGCAAAAAATGTATCAGGAAGGAATCATTAAACTTGTCTACACCACTGAGACATACATTATGTACTTCTGTGAGAAAGGAGAAGTGGCCAGCCAAGTAAAAACACAAGAAATATTAAGATGCATTAAGATGGTGCTAAAAAATATGGAAATCTAGTGTTTCTTCAGCAGACATATGAGAACTGGAATAATTCAGCTACACAGCTACTGTTCCTATTGCTAGGGTGTGATGGGACTAAGCCAGTGCCTCTTGTAGACAAAGTGCTGAACAAGGCAGACAAACTCTCCCAAGAGGAGTGACTGTAATGGTGGCATTCTTCTTTTTACTGTGGTCAAGCTCAGAGACATATTACTGAGATAAAGTAGGATCAGGCCTGAGGGTAGGAAAGTAAAAATATGTCACATTTCTCTGAAAAGTTATTTTTTTTCTTTAAAAAGAGAATAATAGAAATAACATATCCATAACATCTTTCCTTGGCAACAAGCAGCCTGGTAAAGAGGCTGACAGTAGCCATCAGATCCCTGGGAGCAGCACCAGGATTCACTACCGACCCACTCTGTCACATATAGCTACTCGAGGTGTGGAGGAGAGCCTTTTGACATCTGATATTACTCTAAGATGATTACATTATCTGTGATGAACGAGGCACTTCAACTACCCCTCTTTGGCTTTTATACAAGAAAAAAGTACTTTCTCTACTCCTTTCCTCCCACTTGGAACAACAGAAAAGTTACTCTTGTCTGGAATTGATTTTTGGTGAATTAGAATTAATTATTACAACACTGAATTTTAGTGGTGGGGTTTTTTTGGTTTTGTTTTTTTGGTTTGGTTTCTGTAGAAATGAAACAGTAAGGGAGATTTTTCCCAAGTAGTCTACAGCCACAATTCCTCTGAAAACAAAGTCTGCATTCCAAAGCTAGTTACACATTTTAGGTAGCCTATCAATTGTATTTTACATACACACTTACTCAAATATATATGTATTACATGTATAAAGAAAGCCACAAATAATGCAAAGGTGTATACAATAGACCACTGTAACTTGAAAGGTACAGCAACAGGCAAGGAAAGTTCCAGTCTCCGTAATGAAGACGACAATAATTGATTTGTGATTACTTACTTAAAAATCTTGTTAGTAGACACTAGCCAGAAAGAAAAAAAGTATATGCATGGAATAACAGTGGTACCCAGAGACGGAACAAAGAAATGCACCCAGTTCACATCATTTATAAAATATTTTTCTCAGACAATTAATATTTTCATTATCAAAAGTAATCCTTTCATTAGCTCATGTAAAATTCATACCCTGTATTTTCTGTATTTAATTAACACATTATCTGCAACTATAGAAATCAATGTTTAAAAAAACCTGATGCTGCAAAATAAATTTAACCTACACTTTGCAGCTTGTATATTTCATGGGTGATTCTCTTCTTATCTGCCTTTTAATTACACTGATAAAATGTAATGGCCAGTCACAATCCTGCATTTTGGGAAAATTTTGCATCTCTTTCATTAGACACCTTACTATTTGTTGACTATTTACCTCTTACTCTAGTTACTGAAAAGGTAGGTGAACTTCCAATATTTACTGGCAGGCCAGTAAAATTATAAATGTCTGGTTTTTCCTCTAGTTATGGTTTAGACTTGTATAGGGAAAAAATCTAAATTATTATAATTGTACAATAGCAGCAGAACACTCAATGTCTTTTGCAGTGAGCTCTGCACAGATACAGCAAACCAGTTTTCTATTTAAATATAAGATGAAAAACAAGAAGTGGTTATAACTAAGTGGTTATAATAACTGAAAAGATGGGGAAAGTTGGTAACAAAGAGCCAACTGCATTCAGCACACTACTCAATACAAAAAAAACCCAAAAAAACCCAAACAAACAAACAACAAACAAAACAAAAAAAAAAAAACCCACCCAAAACACCAACAAAACAGAGTAACTGTCTGGCTCTGAGAACACCAAATACAGCTAGCTGAGCACCAGCCACAGGAGAAGGGTTATTTTTCCATTTCTAGCTATTCAGTTTACCGTTTCCAGCTATTCATTTTAATTAGTTATAAAAAAGACTCGCTTCAAGAGAAAAATTTGCCACTTCTTTATATCACTCCTACAGGTACCTGACAGTTTCTCAGCTTCTCTCAGATACTTAAAGGACCATTATCACAATCAATGCCAACAAGTGAAGGATGATGTTTAAACCAATACAAGCTTTAATGGTTAAATGAGCCTTTCGCTTTCATTCTATGAGTTTATCATTTGAAACTAAACAGCCTGAAAATTATTTATAAGGGAAGATTATTTTAAAAGTATTGTAAACCAATTTCGTTAGACAGAAGAAGAAACTGAAGTTGAATTGCAAAAAAAAACCAAACCAACAAAACAGACAGAAATCTAGACATATGTAGAGAGGATTTGACACCACAAAATAATGCTTTAGTGGGACAGGAAAACTTTCAAACATAAAGTGGAAGTGAAATAACATAATTCCTTAATCACATCACACAGCTTAAAGATAAGGAAAATTAAATTAAAATTCAGCTTAAGTTCTTGTCCTGCAGTAATAGATTTTTAGAAATAAGATGCTTGTCCCAAGGAGGAGCATGGAAGAGATAGGAATTCTTGGTATTGTGCAGCTTTTGGGCTATGACAATTTACCCCCTCCTGGATTCAACTGGAGTAGTGAAGGACTTTTCCACTTTCAGTTGGTTTTACTGGCCCTCTCCCAGAATTACTATCCCACAGCTGTGTGTAAGCAGAGAGTCATTTTGCAAACAGCAGCCAATATCCCCATCTAAAGCTATTACCTCCAGCCTCTGGATTGTTTTGCTGAGTACTTCCTCAACTGTTTCAGGCAGAAGTCAATCACTTTGAAAGGGAAAGCGCATCAGGGAATGCTCACATGTACCTCAGAGGTGGAAGGCAATAGCAAGCAGCTGGAGGCAAGATCACCCTAAATTACCACAGATGGTTGCTGAACAAACATCTATCAACTAGACATCTGGAAGTGCAGTAATTGGGCAGTAGCCATCTGTGAAGTTTCCACAGGGGAAAGCAAATTAACAGGTTTCATACATGGGAGAGGTGTGCTACTAGAGCTCAGTGGCAAAACAGCTCTGTAGACACACATCAGTGAGGGGGGTCTGTCCTCATGGCATCCTGGTAAACAGGGCAAAGATGATGCTAAACAAGCTCACTTGCTTATGGGAGCAAATCTAGCTATGGCAGCATAATCTAGTTATGCTAAGAAAGGCATCCTACCATGGAATGTAGATCTACCTTAGCTCCTCATAACCAGTGCAATGCTACCTTGAGCTGCGATTTCAGTATTGCCTTTGACTGGACTGTATCCTACACAGTGTTTTTATACCTTGCAAAATGATGCCTGTCTTGGAGCAAAGAAAAATTCATTGTCGAAAAAGCCTGCTTACCAAAGGTACACATCAGACATTATAATCTTCTAGAGAGTGTTTGGCTGTTTCAGTGTGGTTCTGCAATTTTTTCCTGAGGGTTGCCCCAGTAAAACTGTTGAGATAAAGGACCACTCCAAAGTCACTTTTCAGGACATCAGGACATGCCTGAAACTCTACACAAATGGCCACACTTTATGTCATATCTACTCCTGTGTGCAACATCTATCCCAAATCACCTGGGACATACCTGCTATGGCCTTTTGGCACATACTGCCCATGCTGAAGCTTGCAAATGGCTTATGGATAGATATTATTCCTATCATACTTGCAAACTGGTGGGATCATAGTATCTTTCAGATGTTGGGTGACCAACAGCAGGCCTCTGATGTCTGGATGTGAAGAAACACTTTTCATAGCCTCACATCAGGAGCTAGAGTAAATCATCATAAAGACAAACCCATTTCCAAGTCATTGCCTACCTCAAAAGTGGGTGGAAACTCAGGAAGGCGGCCATATAAAATCCCTGCAGATCTGCAGGACTGTAGTTCAGTGAGGTAAAATCCTCTAAAGCAATTTGGCATCAGTGTCTACCTGCATCCCCAACGCAAATGCTGCTTTTCAGAGATACAGCATACCTAATTGTGCTGGAGGTCACTGATGGAACAAACATTTCCATCAAAATACAAGTTTTCATTTCAAAGGTACCACAATATTAGCTTTCAGGATACATCCCCAAATGAGCAACAAGGCATCCATACGGTCAAATAATGAGTGGTTAAAAAACTCAAAACTCTATTAAGCTTCACAAAAGCACCGATTTTCAGCATCCCTGTGGTTTTACTTGACAGGGGTACTTCTCCCATTACGACCATTCCAGGAAAAGCAAATCTCCAGGCTCTTAGTCACAGCAGTACAGTCAGTAGTGTGGATGGATAGTTGCACCTTGCTGCTTCATAGAGCTGAGTTCCACAGCACAGTCAATTTAGTACCACACCTAGAAAAATGCGATTACCAGCGGCAAACAGCACACCAATGCGTTGCTGCCACTAGATGGCAAGAAGTGCGCATGGAAAGCAGCACCACGTTTCTGAGGGGACAACTACTGATCTATTCACCCAGGGGAGTTCATTCTTTCCTCGGCGGCACGGGCAGGAGAGTAACAAGGCAGTACAAAAGCCCTGCCCAAGCATGCACTATGCCTTTGGAAAAGCTGCAGTGAGTCCCAACGCTGCCTGATTATCCACCTCCCTCTGCATCGAGCTGTTGTAAAGCTATCAAAAAATAATAATAAAAAAAAAAAAACCAAACACCCACATTGCAGCCAGAGTCCCACAGAGAGCACAGGGATGCTTTGAGGACAAGGCTCAGTGGAGTTCAGAAGCCTGGCGGCAAGAGACTGTGAACCTCTAGGGAGAGTACAAAACAAGGGGGGCAGAGGGAAATACTTAGCAATTCAGAAGGAATTGCTTTTCAAGACTCCTTCTTGTCTCGTGGAGTGATTATGGGACACACCATGGGATGTAGACAGGGACTTAGAAGTAACACAAAATCACCTCACCTGGGGACAGACTGCACTGTGGGGGGTCACCTGGAAAAACACTGGCACCGAACACTAGTTATGCTTCCTACTGCCACTTCATCTCTGTGAACACAAAATGAGTTGTCCTTGGGAACTGAATGACTACAGGGCTCACAAGTGACACGTGGCAGCAAGGACTTGTGCTATATATCCCAGCAGGCGTGTTACAAAGGACCATGGTAGTGGAAAGCTTCGTTGCATCTGGTACAGCGCTACAGACAGAGCACTTTCCTCCTCTCCTTGCCCCTAAGTTATTCACAACAAAATGCCCTTTCCATGCTTCTTGAGTTTAACGGCCTTTACAACACATTGCAAAGCACAATGACACGAGAAAAATCATATTGAAGAGGTCCCACTCTCAGCTGCACTAGTGCCATGCCAGGGCAATTGCAGGCATGTCAAAGGAAAGACAGCTGTCACGAATCTAGTTGCTGACTAACACATTTGTGTCCTCCATAGCAGTCAAGGCCTAAATCACACATTCCTTTTGCTGACCCCTGCACCAACACAAAAGCTCAGTCCTGAGCTTCTCACTGCAGCTGAGGAGGAGGGATTCCTGGCACAGGAGCTGCTGTAGATGGCAGCCCCTTACAGCATGCCTTCACAAACACTATCTGTATCATAACCCTTCACTGTCAGGTCACGAACTCTTCTAGTCTCTTGCTATTTCCTCCACTCATATCTGTACTGATCCCCTTAACAGAGTCATTCAGCGTGATGTAATTTCACATGCTCCTGCATATTCGTACTTTGGCACCTTCTGTATCCTACTGTGCATTTGGACATCTGAGAGTAGAGAGGGTTGGTCATGTTCCAGGTCTGGACAGGTAGCAGGAGCAGCATCCAACTACCAAGGTCCACCTAACCAGCCCCCACCTCTTCAAATGAAAGGAGAAACATCAGTGTTAGAACCTTGATCATCCACTCTGGACACCTAACTGAAGCATACATGGAAAGAAATAGCCAAAACCAACACACCATCTTCTTCTCCTCTTCATAGGTGTCATAGTTAAAGGGGCTGGGACCAGTTTATCATTATGTGGGTAGAAGCAAAAACTGTGTATTCTATACCCTCTATGTCATTGCTCAT